>JAKCOZ010000311.1:0-270107 GCA_022605955.1 Rallus limicola | reverse complement strand
GAGAAGCTCCAGGCAGAAGCCCAGCAGCTGAGGAACGAGGAGAAGAGCTGGGAGAACAAACTGGAGGAGCTGAAGAAGAAGGAGAAGAACATGCCCTGGAACGTGGACACCCTCAGCAAGGACGGCTTTAGCAAGGTGGGTTTGGGGGAAGGGGGGGTGAGGGGGAAAGCCCCCTTTCCTTGCCCCCCCCCCTCCCTCCCCAGAGGGGCTGGGCTGGTGCCTCATGGTTGTTCCTCTGCTCTCCAGAGCGTCTTCAACGTGAAACCCGAGGAGAAGGAAGGAGACGGAGGAGCAGAAGGAGAAGAAGCACAAAACCTTCGTGGAGAGATACGAGAAGCAGATCAAACACTTCGGTGAGCGCTGGGGGGGGTGGGGAACACCCCCGTTTGGGAGGGGGGGCAGGCTGGGGGGGGGGCTGGGGAGGGGGGCAGGCTGGGGAACACCCCCATTTGGGAGGGGGGCGGGCTGGGGGGGGGGGGGGGGGCTGAGGAGGGGGGCAGGCTGGGGAACACCCCCGTTTGGGAGGGGAGCAGGCTGGGGAGGGGCTGGGGAGGGGGAGCAGGCTGGGAACACCCCCGTTTGGGAGGGGACTGGGGAGGGGGGCAGGCTGGGAAACACCCCCGTTTGGGAGGGGGGCGGGCTGGGGAGGGGGCTGGGGAGGGGAGCAGGCTGGGGAACACCCCCATTTGGGAGGGGACTGGGAGGGGGGCAGGCTGGGGAACACCCCCGTTTGGGAGGGGACTGGGGAGGGGGGCAGGCTGGGAAACACCCCCGTTTGGGAGGGGGGCGGGGCTGGGGGGGGGGGCTGGGGAAGGGGGCAGGCTGGGGAACACCCCGATTTGGGAGGGGAGCAGGCTGGGGAGGGGGAGCAGGCTGGGGAACACCCCCGTTTGGGAGGGGGGCAGGCTGGGGAACACCCCCGTTTGGGAGGGGGACTGGGGAGGGGGGCAGGCTGGGGAACACCCCCGTTTGGGAGGGGGGGCTGGCGGGAACACCCCCATTTGGGAGGGGACTGGGGAGGGGGGGCAGGCTGGGGGAACACCCCCCGTTTGGGAGGGGACTGGGGGAGGGGGGGCAGGCTGGGGAACACCCCCATTTGGGAGGGGACTGGGGAGGGGGGCAGGCTGGGAAACACCCCTGTTTGGGAGGGGGGCGGGCTGGGGAGGGGCTGGGGAGGGGGGCAGGGCTGGGGAACACCCCTGTTTGGGAGGGGGGTGGGCTGAGGAGGGGCTGGGGAACACCCCCGTTTGGGGAGGGGGGCGGGGCTGGGGAGGGGCTGGGGAACACCCCCGTTTGGGAGGGGGAGCAGGCTGGGGAACACCCCTGTTTGGGAGGGGGGCGGGCTGGGGAGGGGAGCAGGCTGGGGAACACCCCCACACCCCTCCCCACAGCTGCATGTCGCTGGCTCCGGTGAAGAGTTGACAATTCCAGGGATCCCCAAGTGATTTTGGAAAGGGGAGGGGGGGGGCTGTGTGGGTGTTTAATTGAACCTGGGGGTTCAATTCCTGTGTGTCCCCCCCCATCCTATTTGCTGAGGGGATTTAGAGGCTGCTCCCCCCTCCTCACGAGCCCTCCCCCCGCTAACCAGGGATGCTGCGGCGCTGGGACGACAGCCAGAAGTTCCTCTTCTGACAACCCCCACCTGGTCTGTGAGGAGACAGCCAATTACCTGGTCATCTGGTGCATCGATCTGGAGGGTGGAAGAGGTGAGAAACTGGGGGGGGGAACCCACAGAGTTTGGTGCTTGAACCCACCCCCTGCTCATTTGGTGCTTGAACCCACCCCCTGCTCACCCAGCTTGTGAGCAGATCCCTCTGTGGGGATCTACCCTTGGAACAGATCCCTCCTCCCCTTGGTCACCCCTTGGTGTGCTCCAAAAAAATCCCCTCTGGGCACCTCATCCACCTCCTGGCAGCTTTTTTTTCCCCCCCCACAAAAAAGAGGTGGGGGGGTGAGGTTCCCCCTGGGCTCCTCCCGTGGGGGAGCGTGGAGAGAGGGGTGAAGTCAGGGCTCCTCATGCCCCTTTTTTCTGCCCCTCTCCCCAGAAACACGCCCTGATGGAGCAGGTAGCCCACCAGACCATCGTCATGCAGTTCATCCTGGAGCTGGCCAAGAGCCTCAAGGTTGATCCCAGGGCTTGTTTCAGGCAGTTTTTCACCAAAATTAAGGTAAAATCAGGGCTGGGGCCCGGCCGGCACCATGGCGGGGAGGGGGGGGGGAGAGAGAGAAGCAGCTGGCTGGGACCCCGTGGAGGGGAAAGGGGGGGTTTGGGGGGGACACAGAGAGGCCCCCCTCACTCCTCTCCCCTGGCAGACCGCTGACCAGCAGTACATGGAGGGTTTCAACGATGAGCTGGAGGCCTTCAAGGAGCGGGTGCGGGGCCGGGCCAAGGTGCGCATCGAGGAAGGCCATGCAGGAGTACGAGGAGGAGGAGGCGCAGAAGCGCCTGGGCCCCGGCGGGCTCGACCCCGTGGAGGTGTGTACGAGTCCCTCCCCCCCGTGGAGTACCTCCACCTGCTTGTTATTTGGGGGGTTTGAGGGGGGATGGGATGGATCAGAAGGGGCAAAGCTGTGAGGCCTGGGCTGTCCCCTCACCCCACCCTCTCCCTCCCTGGGCCTGGCAGGAGCTGCAGAAGTGCTTCGACGTGAAGGACGTGCAGATGCTGCAGGACACCATCAGCAAGATGGATCCCACCGTGAGTGTGCCCAGCTCCCCTCGCCCCACGGGGCATCCCCCCCCTCCTCCCTTTTCCCCCTCCTCCCTTTCCCCCCTCCTCCCCTTCCCCCCTCCTCCCTTTCCCCCCCCTTCCCTTTCCCCCCCCTTCCCTTTCCCCCCCCTTCCCTTTCCCCCCCCCCCCCCCTCCCATCTTTACTCCCCTCTTCTCCCCCTCCCAGGAGGCCAAATACCACATGCAGCGGTGCATCGACTCGGGGCTCTGGGTGCCCAACGCCAAGAGCGGGGAGGGGGCTGAGAAGGGGGGCGGCGATGCCCTGTACGAGGAGATTAAGAAGAAGAACGGTGACGAGGAGAAAGGAGACCCCTGAGGTGGGGGGGGGTGGGGGGAGGTGAGGGATTTGGGGAGGGGGGTAACAGAGAAAACCGACGCCAAAACCCAGTGTAAAAGGCACGAAGGGGTTTGTGCCCCCTCCCCCCCCCCCCCCCCCAGCCCTTTCCCTTCGCCCCCCCCACCGCAGAGACTTTGGGTGAATGATGGCTGTGGGGATTGGGGGGGGGCTGTGTCCCCTTGCCCACCCCCCCAGCCTGCTCCAGGTCAGGGGGGGATGGGAGGGGGAGGTTTTCCCAGTGAGTTGGGGTTGGGGTGGGGTGGGTGGGGGGGGGTGGGCAGTGGGGGTGTGTGTGGTGAGGCGCCGGCTCAATAAAGAGGTTGAAGAACCTGGGTGTGGAGTGGGGGGGGGGGGGGGTGATGGGAGCAGGGTCTGGGCCCCCCCCTCAGGGGATGGTAGCAGGGGGGGGGGTGGGCTTTCCTACTTGGATGGATGGGGCCTGCTCTGCTGCTGTGTCTGTCCAGATGTGGCCCCTCCTAAGCCAGCTGTGCCCCCCCCCCCAGGGTTGGCCTGAGCTGTGTGCCCCCCTAATCCAGCTGTGTGCCCCCCTAATCCAGCTGTGTGCCCCCCCAATCCAGCTGTGTGCCCCCCCCAATCCAGCTCTGCCCCCCACCCCCTGTGGGTGACCCCCCAACCTCGATGTGCCCCCGGGGTTGGCCTCAGCCATGCCCCCCCCCCCCGCCTCCTTCCCCCCCAAATCCAGCTGTGACACCGGTTTGGCTCCAGCTGTGCCCCCCCCCCCCCATTGTCCAGCTGTGCCCCCCTCACTCCAGCCATGGCCCCCTCCAGCCGGGCCCCGCCCCATCCGGCTGGGCCCCGCCCCTTCTTCGGCTCCGCCCCATTCCACCCGCAGCCAATCAGCGCTGTTGCCGGCCCTTTCCTGGGCGGGGTCACGCTCCTGGGGTTCACAGCCGTGTGGGCGTGGCAGCCCAGAAGTGGCGGGCCAATGGCAGGGGCGCGTCTCTCGGGTCCAATGGGAAGAGGCGGCTTTGCGGTGCGGAGGGCGCTGGAGCGGCGGCCGGGCCGGCGGGGAGCGGGGGCCCGGTACGAGCCCGGCGGCGGGCGGGAGCGCGGGGGCGGCGGGGGCGGGGGAGCTGGCGGCGGGGGCGGGGTGGCGAGGAACGGGGCTTGAGGGGCCAGGGCTGGGATCTTGGGTGCCGGGATTATGGAGACCGGGCGACCGGGGCCTGCGGGATGGGGCCTGAGCGGGGCCGGGGCCCGAGCGGGACCGGGGCCTGAGCGGGGGCCGGGGCCCGAGCGGGGGCCGGGGCCTGAGCGGGGGCCGGGCTGGTGGAGAGCCCTGGGTGCGAGGGGCCGTGCCGGGGCTGAGGGGCGGGCTGCCGTGGGGCTGGGGGCTATGTCAGGGCCAAGGGGTGGGCTGCCATGGAGCTGGGGGCTCTGTGGGGCTGGGCCGAGGCTATGGGGGGGGGCTGTGTGGGGCTGGGGGCCGTGCCGGGGCTGTGGGGCTGGGGGGCCGTGGGGCTGGGGGCCGTGCCGGGGCCGAGGGGCGGGGCTGCCGTGGGGCTGGGGGGCCGTGCCGGGGCCGAGGGGCGGGCTGCCGTGGGGCTGGGGGGCCGTGCCGGGGGCCGAGGGGCGGGCTGCCGTGGGGGCTGGGGGCTATGTCAAGACCGAAGGGGCGGGCTGTTTCGGGCTGGGGGCGTGCGTGGAGCTGGGGGCTGCTGCATGAGGCTGGGGTGTCTGCGGGGGCTGGGGGACTGCGTGGGGCTGGGGGTGCCCCCCTGAGAGCTCGGCTTCCTGCAGGAAGGGGGCACCTGCCCCCGCTGACAGCCGCCTCCTTCCCCGGGCCCGGTGGTCCCCGCGCTTCCGCCTTTCCCTTTGCCCCTTCCCAGCCGGCTCTGGACTTTGCCTCCCTCCCTCCCCCCAATCGATGCCGCCTCACGCCCAGAGAGCGCCGCTGCTCTTAGCTCCCAGGGGCTCCTCGGGCCTCCCGTGCCTGGCAGTGCTGGTGGCTGGGTGGTTTCTGCCCTGACGCCTCAGAAACACACCAAAAACTGCTCCCTGCCCAGAAACACGGGGTCAGAGAGCAAATGGGGCTGGGGGGGATGTGGAGTAGCAGCGCAGGGATGTGACCCATAGCTCGAGGAGCTGCAGCTGGGCTGTGTTTTGAGGGGGAACCCACCCCCCGTTTCCCCCCCTGAAGCCTGTAACGGGTCCAGCTCCATCCCTGGCGATGAGCTGGGTCCTCGCCGCAGCTGAGTGCATGCGGCTCTGGAGCGGAGATGGGTGAAACCCTCCCTGGCTGCGGCTTTCAGGAGCTGAGCTTGCAAAACAGCTCGTCACTCACTTCCCTCTTCCCCCTCCAGGCCTCTGCGTGGAGCCCACGACACCCGGGAGGAAGAAACCAGCACTGCAGAGGCCCAAACTGGGGTGAAACCAGGAAGGTTTGTGCCTGGCAGACAGTGGTTGCCCCCAGTTCCGAGTCACAGCGGGGAAGGGGGTTGGAGCAGGAGGGGATGGGGAGGGTTGGAGTGTGTGTGTGTGGGGGGGGGGGGGGAGGAGGTTCATTTTGTTTACCAACCTGTTGCTTGGGGAAATCCAAATTCCTTTGGGTCCTGTTTTTCCCAGTCCCAACCCCAGTTTCATCCCTCTCTCTGTGCCTGCTGCCAGCAGCGAACTCGGGTGCCAAAGTCACCTTCTGTGAGGGTTGTTTCTTAAGGGGTGTTTTTTTTTTGGGGGGTGCTGAGCTCTTGGTGAGCAGTTCTGCCCCCTCTCAGGGAAGCGAGGGAGCCTTTCCTGGATTCCCACTCTTCTCCCAAGATGGGAATTGGGGGAAATCTGCCAAGGTTTGGCTCTTTCCATGCCTGCAGTGGAAGCTGAAGTAATGGTGTCACGTGCTTGGCCTTGAGAGGCTCTGGAGAGGCTCTTTCCTGAGGGGGATGGAGCCCCTCACCCCCATGCCCCAGAACAGAATTCCTGGGAAAAGGGGCTGCTTCTGGCACCTCTCAGTTTTTGTACCCCAGGTGAACTCTCTGCCCCCCCTCCCTCCCCCCCCCAAAGCTTTTTTGGGGTGAGACTGGCTCGTTTCACCTCACTTCTGGGCACAAGGGTGGAGGAAACCCCCATGACAGGGACATGGTGAGTGGAGTGTGGTGCTTGAAGCAGCTCTTGACCCCCCTCCACAGCGCTGGAGTTTGCCCCCCAGCTTGGTTTCCTTCCCCCTGTCACCGGGGGGTGGCATCACCAAACACCCTCCCCTGCCCCAAAACCAGGCAGTAGGGGCTGGGTTTTGCAGGGAGAAGAGGCAGGAGCGATGCCCATGGTGAGACGTGGGGGGATCTGGCTTCTCTGTTCTCACTGGTGGCTTCTGTTCCCCCCACCCCAGGTGAGAGCAGCCCCCCCCCAGCAGCACCTCCTGAGATCGGCCCTGAGTTATGCTTCATCGGACGGCAAGGTGGGCTGGGGGGCTCCCAGTCACCCAACTGGGAGAGACTGAGGGGGGCTCCCAGTCACCCAACTGGGAGAGACTGGGGGGGGAGGACTCACGCCCAGTCTTCCAACTGGGAGAGAGACTGGCTGGGGAGGGTGGTGCCCAGTCACCCAACTGGGAGAGACTGGTGGTGGTGGGGCTCCCAGTCACACAGCTGGGAGAGAGCCTGGTGTGGGGACACATACCCAGTCACCCAACTGGGAGAGACTGGTGTTGGGGGGGAGGAGGGCAGCCAGTCACCCAACTGGGAGAGCCTGGTGTGGGGACACATGCCCAGTCACCCAACTGGGAGAGGCTGGTGTGGGGACACGTACCCAGTCACCCAACTGGGAGAGCCTGGTGTTGGGGGAGAGGAGGGCAGCCAGTCACCCAGCTGGGAGAGAGCCTGGTGGTGGGGTGGGGGTGCCCAGTCACCCAACTGGGAGATACTGGTGTGGGACACATACCCAGTCACCCAGTTGGGAGAGAGCCTGGTGGTGGGGACACATACCCAGTCACCCAACTGGGAGAGCCTGGTGTGGGACACATACCCAGTCACCCAACTGGGAGAGACTGGTGTGGGACACATACCCAGTCACCCAACTGGGAGAGCCTGGTGGTGGGGACACATGCCCAGTCACCCAACTGGGAGAGCCTGGTGTGGGACACATACCCAGTCACCCAACTGGGAGAGACTGGTGTTGGGGGAGAGGAGGGCAGCCAGTCACCCAGCTGGGAGAGAGCCTGGTGGTGGGGTGGGGGTGCCCAGTCACCCAACTGGGAGATACTGGTGTGGGACACATACCCAGTCACCCAACTGGGAGAGACTGGTGTTGGGGGAGAGGAGGGCAGCCAGTCACCCAACTGGGAGAGCCTGGTGGTGGGGACACATGCCCAGTCACCCAACTGGGAGAGCCTGGTGTGGGACACATACCCAGTCACCCAACTGGGAGAGACTGGTGTTGGGGGAGAGGAGGGCAGCCAGTCACCCAGCTGGGAGAGAGCCTGGTGGTGGGGTGGGGGTGCCCAGTCACCCAACTGGGAGAGACTGGTGTTGGGGGAGAGGAGGGCAGCCAGTCACCCAGCTGGGAGAGAGCCTGGTGTGGGGTGGGGGCTCCCAGTCACCCAGCTGGGAGAGCCTGGTGTGGGGTGGGGGCTCCCAGTCACCCAACTGGGAGAGCCTGGTGGTGGGGTGGGGGCTCCCAGTCACCCAGCTGGGAGAGCCCTGTGTGGGGCACTCGGTGCCTGGCCCCTGGGCCGTGACGTGTCCCCGTCCCCGCGCAGGCGCCGCCATGTCCCTGTGCCAGTGCGCGGTGAAGCACAGCGAGTCGGACGCCGAGGGCTGCGCGGCGGCGGCGCCCGGCGCCGGCCTCAGGGTCTGGCTGCACTGGGGCGGCCAGGAGGAGCGGGAGCGCTGCCACACCTACGCCCAGGGCACGCTCAGCGCCGAGGAGATCTGCATCGACCTGGCCCGCAGGATCGGTGAGCCTCCTCTGACACCCCCACCCCCGCCATGGAATCACTCACAGCCTGGGCTGGGCTGGGAGGGACCCCGAGGGTCCCAGAGCTCCAACCCCCCTGCCACAGGCAGGGACACCAACCTCCAGGCCTGGAGATACACAAGGTTGACCCCAGCCAACCTGAACACCCCCAGGGATGGGGCACCCACCCCCTCTCTGGGCAGCCTGTCCCAATCCCATCCCAATCCCCATCCTAATCCCAGAATCCCAGCCTGGGCTGGGTTGGGAGGGACCCTGAGGGTCCCAGAGCTCCAACCCCCCTGACACAGGCAGGGACACCAACCTCCAGGCCTGGAGATACACAAGGTTGCCCAGGGCCCCAGCCAACCTGGCCTTGGACACCCCCAGGGATGGGGCACCCACCCCCTCTCTGGGCAGCCCCTGCCAGCCCCTCCCCACTCTCTCTGCACAGAACTTCCCCCCCATCTCTCCTCTCCCCCTTCCCTCCTCCAGCTTCACTCCAGCCCCCTTGTCCTGCCAGGCTCTGCCCTTGAACAAGCTGATTCCCCTCCTGTTCCTCTGCTCCCTTCAGGGACTGGCAGGCTGCACTGAGGTCCCCCCCCAGCCTTCTCTTCTCCAGAATCCCCCTGGGCTATCGCTCTGTCCTGTTCCCTGAGCTCTGGGACCATCCTGAGTCGCTTTATCCTGTCACTCTGAGCTCTGGGGGTGTCCCCACGAAGCAGCTCCCCGGTACCTGGCTGTCAGCGGGGGCAGCTGTGGGGATTTGGGCACCCCTGCACGCCCTGAGTTCCTGAGAAGTGGGGTGGGATGTCCCTACGCCTGGGCTCAGCTCCAGCCAGTGGGGCTGTGAGTTCCTGGAGTGTGAAGAAGGGCGATTACTTCACCTCTGACTCATCAGCACCCAAGTTTAACTCTGCCTTGGCTGGCACAGGGATTTCTCCAGGTGGAGAGAGATCACACCAAGCACCTGAGCCTGGGGGGGCTCTTCCCACTCTGGGGGAAGGGGGGGGCTGTTTCCCAGGTTGGGGCAGCCAGGGTCTCCTTGTGTCCCTCAAGAGAAGGTTTTGGCTCTCGACTCCCCCCCCCTTCATGGTTCTTACCCACTTCCCCTCGCTGCACGGCGAGCAGCTCGGGGCTGCTGGGCTGGAGGAAGAGCTGCTGGGGCTCCCGGGCTGGCTGGCTCTCCTCAGGCATGCCAGAAGGACAGACACACACTGGAAGGACAGACAGACACTTTGCTCTTAATGAGGCTCTTAAATACCTCTGGGCTTTTCAAGCAGGGGCTCAGAGGGGGCTCAGTGGCGTGGGGGGAGTTGTGCTGCTGGTGAAAGGGAGGAGAGGGGTGAGGAGAGCTTTGGGCTGGCCTGGTTGGGGTTTGGCTTTGGTTTTATTCCTGCTGGCTGTAAATCTCCACGGGCTCTGCAGCCCCTGAGTGCCAGATTCTCTTCCCCTCTCCTCCCTCCCCCTGATGGGAATTCCCTTCCCTTCCCTGGCAGGCATCACACCGCTCTGCTACAGCCTCTTCGCCCTCTACGACACCCAGAGCCGCGTCTGGCTCCCACCCAACCACGTCTTCACAATCGGCAAAGACACCAACCTCAACCTGCTGTTCCGAATGAGGTGAGGCCGGTTCCCCCTGCCCCTGTGCCACCCCGTGCCCCTGCCACCCCGTGCCCCTGCCACCCCATGCCCCAGCTCCCAGCTCTCCTGGCACCCAGCCCCGTGGAGCAGGAGCAGAGACGCTCTCAGGGCATCACCAGGGCTGCATTGTTTGCTTCTCCACCCCCGGGTCACCTGCAGCGTGTCCAAATTTGCCTGGAAAACGTGTGAGGAGGTTGGCAGGGAGTCAGGGAGCTGAGGAAGCAGCAGGGAGTCAGGGAGCTGAGGAAGCAGCAGGGCTCCTTTTGATGGGACTCGGAAGGACTCGGGGAGGAGCAGGATGTATTTGGAGCCTCTGCATCTCCATCGGCGTGGAAAAGCTGTGTCCCTGTTCCTGCTGCACCTCCACCCTGCTCTCCCTGGCTGATGCAGCCTGTGTCCCAGCCTTGGCTCCATCCCTGGGCAGGACACTGTCCCCTCTGGAGTGTTTTCAGACCCATGGGAGCTCCTCTGAGTGAGCCAAGGCTCTGGCATTGCCCCCGGCTTCCTGGGAAGGCGGCCTTCATCCATGTCCTTGTGGGACACTGGGCTTACCCAGGGGTGGTGGGATGGTGGTGGGATGTTGATGGGATGGTGGTGGGATGGTGGTGGGATGGTGGTGGGATGGTGATGGGATGGTGGTGGGATGGTGATGGGATGGTGGTGGGATGGTGGTGGGATGGTGATGGGATGGTGGTGGGATGGTGGTGGGATGGTGGTGGGATGGTGGTGGGATGGTGATGGGATGGTGGTGGGATGGTGGTGGGATGGTGATGGGATGGTGATGGGATGGTGGTGTCTTTATTAGGAGAGGTTTTCCGGGGTGGGGTCGGGGACACGGCGTTGGTTTGGCTTGGTTGGTCTGAATCATGGCAGAGGCACAAAGTGAGGGAGAAAGGGAAAACCCAGAGAATTTCAAGCCTGGTTCATGCGCCCTGTAGTAGCTCCTCCTTCCTGGGGAGCCGTGCTGGAGCGAGCCGGGCCGGGGCCTCTCCCTGCAGCCGAACACAACCCACGCGGCCCCGCGCCGGCTCCCGCCTCACCGGGACGCTGCCCGCCGGCGTGGCCGTGCCGTGGGATCCCAGGGAGGCTGGAAGGGGGGCTGTGGGGACCCCCACTGCCCGGAGAGGCTACGGGACCCCAGCTTTTTGGGGCCACAGAGGCCTTTCTCCTGCAGCACGAGCTCTGAAATAACCCCGGCGCGTTAACCGCAGCGCAGCTGTGGCTCCGGGGGGGAGCGGTGGGGAGGAAGCTCGCAGGGCTGGGCCTGGGGGGGTTGGGTTTTTTGGGGCTTTTTTTCTTTCCCTTCTCTAATTCGTGGTGTTTGAACCTGGGGGGGGGGGGGGGGGATGGACACTCCTCTCCCCAGCTGCGCTCTGGTTTTGGGAGGCCAAACCGGGCTGCGGGAGCACGTTGAGGGGAGCGCAGGTGCTGGAGAGGGTGTTGCAGCTCGGGAGGGGTTAATTAGGGGCTCTTTAACGAAGCTCTGCTGATGGAGGGTGTGCTGGGTGCGCTGTGTGGCGCAGCTCACCCTCAAATGTGGTGGGAAAAAGCTGAAAGGCACCAGTCTGGGTGGCAGGAAGAGACGCTTCCCCTTGGCCTCCCAGCAGCAGGGCTGCTGCCTTGTGCTACGCGTGTGGAGGACGTGGCCGGTTCTCCTGTCGGCAGCAGCAGCGTGGACAAGTCTGGCTCTTACAAACCCCCCAAACTCCCCCCCAGGACATCATTTTGGGCCTCTCTCAGATCTTTGGGGCCAGACTGTGTCTCTCCCATCCCCACAGCTGACCATGGCTCTCCTCTCCCCCCTCCTCCAGGTACTACTTTCGGAACTGGCACGGGATGAACGAGAAGGAGCCGGCGGTTTATCGCAACGTGCCCAGGCAGAGCGACTCCCCCGAGGAGAAGCTGCAGGGAGGAGCTTTGCTGGACAAATCCTCCTTTGAGTACCTGTTTGAGCAGGTGAGGAGCTGTGCTGCCGCCTCAGGCACTCTGTTCTGCCTGGAGTTGTGGGAACTGGGGGGATTTTCTTGATCTGGTTGGATCAGGCTCAGCCCTGCCATCATGGATCTGTGTTTCCATCTGCAAGGGCTTTGTTTAGGAGACAAACCCAGCTGTAGTTTTGCTCTCAGAAAGCTTTTGTCCTGCTTGAAGCTTCCTTGGGCAGCTGGGAGCTGGAGTGAGGGGAATCCCATTGCACCTTTAAATTGAAAGAAATAAAGAAGGAGAAGAAAGAGCGCGGTGGCGGTCAGCGTCGTTCCCCCTCCCCTTTTATTCAACGCTCCCTTTTCAACAGGGAAAATTTGAGTTCATCAACGACGTGGCGTCGCTGAAGGACCTGCAGACGGAGCAGGAGATCCAGAGGTTCAAGAATGAAAGCTTGGGCATGGCCGTGCTCCACCTCTCGCACATCGCCATCAGGAAGGGCATCTCCCTCGAGGACGTGGCCAGGAAATACAGGTGACTGCCCGGCTTTGCTGCCCTGGGGACGGGCACCTTCTTGCTCTGCAGCTGTCTGAAGGGTTTATCATGGTTCCTCACCCTTTCTCCTCTCTGTCCTCCTCACCCGGAGCTTGTTTTGGGTGATGGAGACACCGGCTGCGCCTCCTGGGGGCTGCATGTCTTGCTGCAGATCACCCATGAGAGCGTGCTGACCCACTCTTCCCTCCCTCCCACAGCTTCAAGGACTGTATCCCGCGCTCCTTCCACCGCCAGATCCAGCAGAACAACTACCTGACCAAGTTCCGGATGAAGAACGTCTTCAAGAAGTTCGTGCAGCGGTTCCAGCGGCACACGGTCAGCACGGGCAGGCTGACGGCCCAGGACGTCATGTACAAGTACCTGGCCACCCTGGAGCACCTGGCGCCCCGCTTCGGGAGCGAGCTGTACCCCGTGCTGTCCTTGGACACCTCCTCCGAGGGGGAGAAGGTGCAGCTGTACCTCAACGGGGGACATGCGCCGCCGGAGCAGCGCGCGCTGCTCCCCAGGGACCAGCCTGTCACCCATGAAGTCCTCGTCACCGGCACCAGCGGGATCCAGTGGCGGCCGGTGCCCGTGGAGGTAGTTTGGTGCTCACCTTCCTTGCCACAGGGTGGGAAGAGCCCTTCCCATCCAAACCCCATCCCACACCAGCTCCTTGTCCATAGCTCGTGCTCCTGGGATTTCCCTCAGGCTCTGTGGGCGCCCCAGCTTCCTTCCCACCTCATCCCAGTTTGGCCAGTAACCACTGCAACCCGTGCCAGCTCCTTGTCCATGCCCCTGGGATTTCCCTCAGGCTCTGTGGGCGCCCCAGCTTCCTTCCCACCTCATCCCAGTTTGGCCAGTGACCCGTGCCAGCTCCTTGTCCATGCCCCTGGGATTTCCCTCAGGCTCTGTGGGCGCCCCAGCTTCCTTCCCACCTCATCCCAGTTTGGCCAGTAACCCGTGCCAGCTCCTTGTCCATGCCCCTGGGATTTCCCTCAGGCTCTGTGGGTGCCCCAGCTTCCTTCCCATCTCATCCCAGTTTGGCCAGTGACCCGTGCCAGCTCCTTGTCCATGCCCCTGGGATTTCCCTCAGGCTCTGTGGGCGCCCCAGCTTCCTTCCCACCTCATCCCAGTTTGGCCAGTAACCACTGCAGCCTATTGATGCCACCTCCCATCAGCAGGAAGGGCTGGATCTGAAGGGCCTGGCTTTTTTGTCTCCCCACCTCTGCAGCACGTGGAAAACCCCTCCCACCGTGGATATTTTGGGAGGAAAACCAGGAACAAAGAGCTGGAGGCCAAGGGCCCGGCCCAGGCGGCGGAGCGGAACGAGCCAAAATGGTCCCATTTCTGTGACTTCCGGGAGATCACGCACGTCGTCATCAAGGGCTGCGGGGTCAGCATCCACCGGCAGGACAACAAGTGCCTGGTGAGTGGGGTTTCTCCCTGCCCAGCTGCCCCCTGCCCCTCCAGATGCCCGTGGGAGCCCGTAGCTGCGTTTCAGAGATGGGGCAGGGTGGGGAAGGAAGCAGGAAAACGAGAGGTGTTGGGTTTTTTTTTGCTGAGATTCCAGAACTTTTACCCTCCTTTCCTCAGTCTGGCCGAAGCACAGGTGGATGCTGAGCTGCTCTGGTGGGTTCTCACCCTGTCTCCTTGCAGGAGGTGGTCCTGCCGTCCCCGGAGAGCGCGCTCTCCCTGGTCTCGCTGGTGGATGGTTATTTCCGCCTCACGGCCGATTCCAGCCACTACCTGTGTCACGACGTGGCGCCGCCGCGCCTGGTCATGAGCATCCTCAACGGCATCCACGGGCCCATGCAGTAAGTGGGTCCTTCCCTATGGAGGGAGGGTGTTTTGGGGGGGGTCTCCCAAGACTTACCGTATCCCAGGGGCTCGTTGGAAGCCGTTTTCCCCTTCTCCTGCTGCCAGGGAGGAGTTTGTCTTCTCCAAGCTCCGTCGGGAGGAGCAGGAGGAAGGACTCTACATCATCCGCTGGAGCGTCCTGGATTTCAACAGGATGATCCTCTCCGTGGTGAAAAGAGGCCATCAGCAGGTGGGATGCAATCCCAGGGCAGCATTCCCGGGAATGCTGAGCTCTGAGGGTGGGTTAGGGATGAGCTGGGCTGTGCCGCTGCCGCTCTGGGAGCCGGGGAGCTGCTGGGCACATCCTGACAGTGTCTCTGCCAGGCTCCTGGGGCACAGGGAGCCCTCAAGTACCGGCAGTTCCGGATCCAGAAGAAAGGAAACTCCTTTGTGCTGGAAGGGTGGGACAGGGAGTTTCCCACCCTGCGGGAACTCCTGGACGTGCTCAAGGGCTGCACGCTGAGGTCAGGCGATGAAAGCTTCACGGTGAAGAGGTGCTGCCCCCCCAAACCCGGAGGTATGAGGATGGATGTGTCTTCCTTCCAACCGCCTCCAGGAATGAGGGCGCCCGGGAGCTGTTGTGAAGCCTGAGCGTCCCTCTGTCCCCTCCCATCCTCTCGCAGAGATCTCGGACCTGCTGATCACGAGGAAGGTGAAGGACAGCGCCAAGCAGATCCTGAACCTCACCCAGCTCAGCTTCCACCAGATCCGCAAGAACGAGATCACTCAGGTTGTGCTGGAGGGGGGCTGCGGGGTTGGTGGGGGGCTGCGGGGTTGGTGGGGGGCTGCGGGGCTGGAGGGGGGCGGCGGGGCTGGAGGGGGGCTGCAGAAAGCTGCCCTTCTCACCGAGGGGGTGCTCCTACACCCCCTGCAAAGAGGAGAAGGACCTTGGGCAGCTGTGGGGTTGGGTTTGGCGCTTTGTTCCCTCCCTTTCCAAGGAGAAAGGAGGAGGAAAAGAGCCGTGTAGAGGCCACGCTGGCCGAGCATCCGCAGCAGCGGGCAGGGGGAAGAGTTGGCTGAAAGATCCCCACCACACACCCTGCCCGGGCTCTGACCCCCTCCCCAATTCTCTGCCCACCTCCAGCGAGCCCACCTGGGGCAGGGCACCCGCACCAACATCTACGACGGGGTGCTCACCATCTCCGGCGCCGCCGGCACCGAGGACGAGGCCGAGTATTTCTCCACGGAGCAGAACAACAACAGCCGGGAGATGCACGTGGTGCTCAAGGTGCTGGATCCCAGCCACAGGGACATCGCCCTGGTGAGCCCCCTCTGCGCTGGGGAAGGGGAGATGGGGTGGGAAACCTCTCCAAGCTGCTCTCTGGGTGCTCTGAGGGACCAGCCAGCCTTGTGACCCCCCCCTTTTCTTCCCCCCCCCAGGCGTTTTTTGAGACAGCCAGCCTGATGAGCCAAGTGTCCCACGTCCACCTGGCTTTCGTGCACGGAGTCTGCGTGCGGGGCTCGGAGAGTAAGTACAGAGCTCCCTGCCTGCCATGGATGGGGCTGCTTTGTGCCACTGCCTTTCCCCTGGCCGGGCCCAGCCTCTCCTGTGCCGTGCCCAGGAAAACAGCTCCGTCCTTCCCAGATATCATGGTGGAGGAGTTTGTGGAACACGGACCTCTGGACGTGCTGCTGCGCAAGGAGAAGGGACGGGTCACCGTGGGCTGGAAAATCACCGTGGCCAAGCAGCTGGCCAGTGCCTTGAGCTATCTGGTAACGGGGCTGGGAGCTGGGGGGTTGCTGGCAGGGAGCGGCATGGGGAAGGGAACTGGAGGCAGGGAAGGGAACTGGAGGGAGGGAAGGGAACTGGAGGGAGGGAAGGGAACTGGAGGGAGGGAAGGGAACTGGAGGCAGGGAAGGGAACTGGAGGGAGGAAAGGGAACTGGGGGCAGGGAAGGGAACTGGGGGCAGGGAAGGGAACTGGAGGCTGGGAAGAGAACTGGAGGGAGGGAATGGCACCGGAGGCAGGGAAGGGAACTGGAGGCAGGGAAGGGAACTGGAGGCAGGGAAGGGAACTGGAGGCTGGGAAGGGAACTGGAGGCTGGGAAGAGAACTGGAGGGAGGGAATGGCACCGGAGGCAGGGAAGGGAACTGGAGGCAGGGAAGGGAACTGGAGGCAGGGAATGGCACTGGAGGCAGGGAATGGCACTGGAGGCAGGGAAGGGAACTGGAGGCAGGGAATGGCACCGGAGGCAGGGAACGGCACGGGGTGCTGCTTCTGAGCACCTTCTGTTCGCGTGCGCCCACGGGTCGTGCTGGCAGCGTGTCAGGGAGGCTCTGCCACGCTTTCCTCCACCTTCCAGGCAGACAAACAACCCGTGAGCAGGTTGGGGCAGCACATTGCAACTTGGAATGCTGGATCCCAGCTCTGGAGCTTCATTTTCAGTGCTGGTGTCGAGCTGGGAAGAGCAGCAGCATGTGAGGACGCTGCCTTCTCAGCTCCCCGGGCTTCTGGCCAGCAGCTTGGGAAAGCTGTCTGCCTGCCTGTGAGGGCATGCACCCCAGCTCTGGGGAATCCTCGTGCTCCTTTCATTCCCCCTGCCCTGGGGTTCAGTTTTATGCAGAAGGCTAATGAGGCAGGGAGGTGACACTGTAATTAGAGCCGGGAGCCCTGTGTTTTCATCTCCTGGCGTAATCCTTCAGCTTTGACCTCATTATGAAGGCTCCACAGGGGTTCCTCTGAGATTTCCTGTCCCCTCCTTTTTCACAGGAGGACAAGAACCTGGTGCATGGCAACGTGTGTGCTAAAAACATCCTCCTGGCCCGGAAAGGGCTGGAAGACGGGTCGGTGCCGTTCGTGAAGCTCAGTGACCCCGGTGTCAGCTTCACCGTGCTCTCTCTCGAAGGTACCTGGCCATCCCCAGCTTGAACTGAGCTGGGGGGGGGAGGGTTATGAGCCAAAAATCCAGGTGGTTTCCCCCCCTTTCCTGCAGCCCAGGTCCCTAGGAGCATGGATGGTGCCTGAGCTGTTCTGGCAAGGCCTGGCTGGCCTCCCAGGCTGTAATTTTTTGTGGCCCGTGGCATTTTGAACACCTGGATGTGTAAATTCTCTTCACAGCAGCTGGATTCAGCCTCGAGGCTGCTGCTGGCTGGTCACAGCTCCCTGAGGAGCTTTGGGGGGGATCTTTCCAGCTGGATCCTCAGCGTCACCTTGGCTCTGCCTGCCCTGTCTCCCCACAGAGCGTGTGGACCGCATCCCCTGGATCGCTCCGGAGTGTGTCCGGGACGTGGGCAGCCTCAGCACCGCCGCTGACAAGTGGAGCTTCGGCACCACCTTGCTGGAGATCTGCTTCGACGCCGACGTCCCGCTGAAGGAGCGCACCCCTTCCGAGGTGACTCCCCCCTTCTCCTCCCTCCCCAGCTCCTCCAGCCTGGGATGGACCCCCCACCCCCCCCCACCTTTTCCCTTTATGACCTGGGGATTTGGGTCCCTTCTTTCCCCAGAAAGAACGTTTCTATGAGAAGAGGCACCGCCTGCCTGAGCCGTCCTGCAAGGAGCTGGCCACCCTCATCTCTCAGTGCCTCAACTACACCCCCGGGGAGCGCCCGTCCTTCCGCACCATCCTGCGGGACCTCACCCAGCTCCAGCCACACAGTGAGGCTCAGGGGGGGGGGGGTCTCCTAATTTCCTGGGGGGTGTGGGAGAGGGGGTTTTATGACCCTGTTGTTCCCCCTCTCTGCCCCGAATCGGTTGAGGTCTTGGCAGTGGTGGGGTAGGACTGGCTGTGGAGACAGTGGGAGGGGGAAGAAAGAAGGAGGGGAGGGAAAAATGAGAATGAAGGTTAAAAGGGTGTGAAAAGCTTAAAAATGAAAGGGGAAAGGCAAAGGGAATGAAAAAAGGGGGAAGGAAAAGCAGAAAAGGGGAAAAAGGGGAAGAAAAAGTTGTAAAAAAAGGGTTAAAAAGGCCAGAAAAAGCAAAAAGGGGGGGGAAAGGTTAAAAAAAACAGACACTCCTTTTGGGGAGCAGGGACTGGGACTGGGAGAGAAAAGAGGTGACCTCTCCCCTCACCCCCTGTCCTGTCCAGACCTCGTGGACGTCACCTCGGTGAACCCCGACTTCCCGGTGTCGGACCCCACGGTCTTTCAGAAGCGCTACCTGAAGAAGATCCGGGAGCTGGGGGAGGTAAGGGGCACCTGGGGGTTCCCCAAACCCTGGAACCCCCCCCCCCGTCCCAGCTTGGGGTATCCCCAGCAGAGTAAAGACCTGGATCCATAGGGATTGGAAAGGGGCCGATTTGGGGTGGTTTAGAGCCAGAGGAGACCTGAGGGGAGACGTTGTGGGTCTCTGTGACTCCCTGAGAGGGGTTGGGGCCGGGCTGGGGGGCAGCCAGGCTCTTTTCCCCAGCGCTGGGATGGGAGGAAACGGCCTGAAGCTGTGCCAGGGGAGCTTTGGGCTGGATACAGGGAGTGATCTCATCATGTAACTCCCCAGTAGAGCTGAGAGAAACCCTTGGGGGTGGTTGGATGGGGTGTGTGGAGCAGGAGGATTCTCCCCAGTAGCAGGTTATCCTGGTGCTGCTCAACTTCCTTCCCTCCAGTCACCTCTCCATGAGCCAGCGTCCTTCCGGCCCCGTTTCCAGAGAATCCCAGTACAAGACGGGTCGGAAACCTTTCTTTCCAACTGGTTTTCTCTGGGGACTGCTCCTCTCTCCAAGAAGTTTTATTACCTCTGTGGAGATGTTCCAGGGAGATTGTTCTTGGTGTGGGGCAGCTGGGGAGAGCTTTTTCCTGGCAGGATCTGAAAGCTTCTCCCTGTTCCCTGCCCAGGGTCACTTTGGCAAGGTGAGTCTCTACTGCTACGACCCCACCAACGACGGCACCGGCGAGATGGTGGCTGTGAAGTCCCTCAAGTCTGGCTGCAGCCAACAGCTGCTCACCAGCTGGAAGAGGGAGATCGAGATCCTCAAGACGCTCTACCACGAGAACATCGTCAAGTACAAGGGCTGCTGCAGCGAGCAGGGTGAGGCAGGGGGCAGGGGGCAGGGGCAGGGTGAGGCAGGGGGCAGGGGGCACGAGCAGGGTGAGGCAGGGGGCAGGGGGCACGAGCAGGGTGAGACGGGGGCACAAGGAGGGTGAGACAGGGCAGGGGGCACAAGGAGGGTGAGACAGGGCAGGGGGCACAAGCAGGGTGAGGCAGGGGGCACGAGCAGGGTGAGGCAGGGGGCAGGGGGCACGAGCAGGGTGAGGCAGGGGGCAGGGGGCACGAGCAGGGTGAGGCAGGGGGCAGGGGGCACGAACAGGGTGAGGCAGGGGGCACGGGCAGGGTGAGGCAGGGGGCAGGGGGCACAGGCAGGGTGAGATGGGGCAGGGGGCGCAAGGAGGGTGAGACAGGGGGCAGGGGGCACGAGCAGGGTGAGGCAGGGGGCATGAGCAGGGTGAGACGGGGCAGGGGGCACGAGCAGGGTGAGGCAGGGGGCAGGGGGCATGAGCAGGGTGAAGCAGGGGGCAGGGGGCACGAGCAGGGTGAGACAGGGGGCAGGGGGCACGAGCAGGGTGAGGCAGGGGGCAGGGGGCAGGAGCAGGGTGAGACAAGGTGCCGTGGGGTGTGTGGTGGCTTTGGTGGCACCTGTGGAGCTGCTGCCATCTCCTCCCCACATGAGTATTTTCCCCCTGGGAGTCGCAGTTGATCCCCAAAGTTTGTGTTGTCCCATGGCCAGGATCTTCCTCTCCCCGTGCTTGTCCCTTGGGTGGATCTCTCTCCACAGGATCAAGGTGGTTGATCCAGGAAAGGGGGATTGAGATCAACCAGGGATTGAGTTCCCCCCAGGGAGGGGGTTTGAGTTCCCCCCAGGAAGGGGGATCAAGGTCCCTTGGATCGAGATGGTTGATCTCAATCCCCCTTCCTGGCAGAGGGTTGGGCTTTGGGGGTGCCTCAGGGTTGTTTCCCCCATCTCTTTGTCAGGATCAAACGCCACCTTCATCCTCCTCTTCCTCCTCCAGGAGAGAAGATCGTGCAGCTGATCATGGAGTACGTGCCCCTGGGCAGCCTGCGTGACTACCTGCCCAAGCACAACGTCAGCCTGGCCCACATCCTGCTCTTCGCCCAGCAGATCTGCGAGGTGGAGCCTGAGCCAGCCTTCCTCCTCCTCCTCCTCCTCCTCGGGGCTCCCCTGAACCCCCCCCTAAAACGGCTCTAACCCCCCTGAACCCCCTTCTTTCTCCCCCCTTCTCCAGGGCATGGCCTACCTGCACTCCCTGCACTACATCCACAGGGACCTGGCCGCCCGCAACGTGCTGCTGGAGAACGAGAACGTGGTGAAGATCGGCGACTTCGGGCTGGCCAAAGCCATCCCCCAGGGCCACGAGTACTACCGGGTCTGTGAGGACGGGGACAGCCCCGTCTTCTGGTGAGCACAGGGACGGGGGGGCTGAGGGGACAGAGCTGGGATTTGGGTGCCATCCCTGAAGGACACAGGATGGGGACAGCCCCATCTTCTGGTGAGCACAGGGATGGGGAGGGGGATTTGGGTGCCATCCCCCAGGGACAGCCCCATCTTCTGGTGAGCACAGGGATGGTGGGGAGGGGGATTTGGGTGCCATCCCTGAAGGACACAGGACAGGGACAGCCCCGTCTTCTGGTGTGAGCACAGGGATGGTGGTGCCGGGGGTGGGGGGTGGTCAGGGAGGGGATTTGGGTGCCATGGGTGGGTGCAGTGAGCAGGGGTGGGTGCTGGGTGCCGCAGGTACGCCGTGGAGTGCCTCAAGGAGTGTAAGTTCTACTACGCCTCCGACGTCTGGTCCTTCGGCGTGACGCTCTACGAGCTCCTGACCCGCTGCGACTCCAGCCAGAGCCCTCCCGTGGTGAGTGACGGGCTGGGGGGACAGGTCCGGGATTGGCCTTCCTCCTCCTCCCTCCTCCTCCTCCTCCTCACGCCCTCTCTCTGCCCGCAGAAGTTCATCGAGCTGATCGGGGCCACCCAGGGGCAGATGACGGTGCTGCGGCTGATCGAGCTGCTGGAACGGGGCAGGAGGCTCCCGAGCCCCAAGGACTGTCCGTGTGAGGTGGGGCTCTGTCTGTCCGCCTGTCCGTCCGTCCTCCCTGGCGGCACCGGGCTCTGGGGAAGGGGGAAAGTGGGGAAGGGAAGGAGAAGAGAAAGTGGGAAATGGGGGAGGGGAGAAAGGGGAAGGGGGGAAAGGAGGGAGAAGAGGGAAGATAGGGAAGGGAAGGAGGAAAAAGGGTGGAGAAGCAGGGAAGGGAAGGGGAAGGAAATGAAGGAAGGGGAGGGAGGGAGGAAGGGAAGGAAGGAAGGAAGGAAGGAAGGAAGGAAGGAAGGAAGGAAGGAAGGAAGGAAGGAAGGAAGGAAGGAAGGAAGGAAGGAAGGAAGGAAGGAAGGGAGGAAGGAAGGAAGGAAGGGAGGAAGGAAGGAAAGGGAAGGGAGGAAGGAAGGAAAGGGAAGGGAGGAAGGAAGGAAAGGAAAGGAAGGAAGGAAAGGAAAGGGAGGAAGGAAGGAAAGGAAAGGGAGGAAGGAAGGAAGGAAAGGAGGAAGGAAGGAAGGAAAGGAGGAAGGAAGGAAAGGAGGGAGGAAGGAAGGAAGGAAGGAAAGGAGGGAGGAAGGAAGGAAAGAAAGGAGGGAGGGTGGGAAGGAAGGGGAGGGAGGAAGGAAGGAAGGAAAGGAAGGGAGGAAGGAAGGAAAGGAGGGAGGAAGGAAGGAAAGAAAGGAGGGAGGGCGGGAAGGAAGGGGAGGAAGGAAGGGAGGAAGGAAAGGAGGGAGGGAGGGAGGAAGGAGAAAAAGTGGGAAGGGAAGGAAAAAATGAGGAGGAAAAGCAGGGGCAGGGGAGGGAAAGGTGGAGTCGGGTCCCCCTTACTCCCTGCGTGCTGCCTCCAGCAGTCTCTCCCATCCCTCTTTCGGGGTCTCCCCCTCTCCCATCCCTTCCTCTCCCCCAGATCTACCGGCTGATGAAGAACTGCTGGGAGGCAGAGGCCTCCTTCCGCCCGGCCTTCCACAACCTGGTGCCCATCCTGAGGAGCTTCCAGGAGAAGTACCGAGCGCAGGCGCCCTCCGTCTTCAGCCTCTGCTGAGCCGCCGCGGGGAAGGGTGGGGGGGGCGGTTTGGGGGGTGCCACTCTGCTCCCCAGCCCCTCACAGGGACGGTGCAGCCGCCTTCTGCTCCTCCCGCGGGGGTGAAGGAGCGTCGGGCTGCGGCGGAACCGCGGCCCCCGTGGAGGAGGGGGGAGATCTAACCCCCCCCCCCCTCAGTTTGTTCTGGATCCACGGGCCTCCTGTGCCGAAGCTGGGACTGTGGCAAGGCCTGGCCTGGCCTGGCAGGGCCTAGCACGGCCTGGCAGTGCCGGGGATGGCCCGGCCTGGCCCGGCCCAGCACGCCTCTCCCGCCGAACACTGTGAACGAGACTCTGGCCATGAGCAAGTATCACCAGGGGGGGGGGCGGATTTATGGCCTTAGACCCCCTGCAACTCTGCTCCCTCTTCTTCCTCCGAGGGTGGGGGTGCTGCCTTTGGGGACCCTGGGATGGGGGGGGCACTGGCTCTCTTTCCCTGTGGAATTTGGGGTGCCCCCCCCCCCCCAAAAAGGATGAAGCTGTGGCAGAAGAATTTGGCACTTTACTGGGGCTTGGGGTCTCCGCTGCCTTCCTGCCCCCCCCCTCGAGTTGGCAGGGGAAGGTTCCCCTCACTGCTCCCCCCACGCCTTAATCCCAGGACTGTTTTTGGGGTGCGGGGGGGGGGTGCTGGAGGAAGCGGGGGGCTGGCTGCCCCCTCCCTGGCTGCAAGGGGTGGTTGTGCCCCCCTTTCCCTGTTATTTATTGCCTGTGTCTGTCCGTGTCTGTCCGTCCCCCCTGGCAGCACGGAGTGGGGACAGGAGCTGGGGGTGGGGTGGGGGGGCCCTGACCCAATAAAGGATGTAACAGCCCCCCTGCTCTCTGGTCTGCTGGGGGGAGCGGGGCCCTGGCGACCCCCCTAAAATGAGGGGGGGGAGGTATGGGCGGGGTGGGGCTGGGGGTGGGGAAAAGGGGGAGATGCTGATAGGGCGTGGGGGGCTCAGGGGGCCCTGAGGAGTAGGAGGGGGGCTCTGCAGGCTGGGGCGGGAGGGAGATGGGGGGGGGGGTCCTGCAGCCGGGGGGGGGCCTACAGCAGCGCGGGGGGGGGATGTGTCTGTACAGCCCGGGGGGTCCCTAAGGCCGGGGGGGGGCCCCATGGGGCGGGGGGGGGGGGGAGGTGGGGTCGCTGGGGGGCGTGGCCGCTGTACACATCCCATGGGAAGCTGTGCTCGCAGGGCTCGTCTCGCCGCGCCCAATCAGGAGCCCGAATGCTAATAAGGGGGCCCCCTCGCCCAATAGCGAGCGCTGATACTCTCGGCTTGTTTTTTTCGCTCTGGCCAATGAGCGCCCGGAACGCTGCGGGGTCGGGCTGGCCAATAGGGCTGCGGCGTATTGGCGGCGCTCTGCCCTCCCTGCCGCGTCTCGATGGTCGCAGGAGGCGGCGGGTGCCCAAGATGGCGGCGGCGGCGGCGGCAGCGCTCTCGCTGGCGGGCACCGTAACGACGCCGAGCCCGGAGCTGCCGGCCCCGGGCCCGGGCCGCGCCCCCGAGGAGGAGCTGCCGGTGCTGGACCCCGGCCGAGGTGCGGAGCCGCCTGGAGCGCAGCGCCCGCCAGTTCCGCAACCGCCGCAAGGTGCTGATCCGCGGGCTGCCGCCCGACGTCAGCAACCAGGTACGGCCGGGCCGGGGGGCAGCCCCGGGAGGAGCCCTGGGCCCGGGAGCCAGGGTTTGGTACGGGTGAGCGGCCGGGTAACGGGCGGCGCCGGCCGGAAAGGCCGGGGAGGGGGTGGGGGGGGCGGCCGGGGACCCGCCTTTGGGGCTGCAGCCTGTCCTGAAGGCCCCCGAGCCCCGTGCAGCCGCTGCTCGCTGCGGGACCTGGCTTCCCGCATCACCCCTGCACCCCTCACCCCCCCTGCATTGCTCCGGCTCTTTCACCGAGTCCTCGCGGCTCCCCCGCATCCCCCCCCCCCCCTGCTCTGGAGACGAGGGAATCGCCCCTCGGTGTCCGTCCCCCAAACCCGGTGCCGTTAAACGAGCCCCGAAGGGCAGCCCGGGACGAGCCTTTAATTTCCCTGCCCTGGAAATGAGGGGTAATTATCACCTGAGGCTGAAGGTCTGGGAGCTCCTTCGGGGAGGGCAAAGTCTTGGCTGCCGGGCTGAAGATGCTTATCTGGGGAGGAGGAGGAGGAGGAGGAAGAGGAGGAGGAGGAAGGCTGCAGCCCGAGGGGATCAAAACCCATCGGGGTGTCAGAGTGGGGGTGAGCAGCGAGGAGGGAGGATGACTTTGGGGCTGAAGGGCTGGTTTTGGTGTCCTGAGGGTACCCAGTGAGTGTCTCTGCTCTGAGTCAGGCCCTTTCCCCAGCCTGGGAGGGGGGGTGGCAGTGTGAGGGTGCCACATAGGGGGGGGCCGGTAGGAACTGGGGGACCCCCAGAGCTTCTCCCTGGGGGTGACTCCTGCTGGGTCTCCCTGTTTCTAACCTCCACCCTTTGCCTGGGCGCAGGAGGTGCACGACCTGCTGAGTGACTACAAGCTGAAGTACTGCTTCGTGGACAAGTACAAGGGGACTGGTGAGTAGCTGCTCTCACACCGCTTCGGGAGGGGTGTGAGGGGGGCTGGGACCCAGGACCCCCACCCCAATCCTTGTGGTCTTCCCTGGAGCTTGGGGAGGTGGTGGCTGTGCCAAGGATGGGGGGGATTTCACCTTCCCCTCAGCTCTGGGGCTCTAACACTGGCAGGAGGGATTAATTTGAACCCCAGGGTTTAACCCTGCACCCCTCCAGCCTTACACATCATAGTTTTGGGGGGGGTGGGGGGTGTCCCTCACCCCTTCCCTCCTCCCTTTTGCAGCCTTCGTCACCCTGCTGAACGGAGAACAGGCGGAGTCGGCCATCAGGAAGTTCCACCTGAGCAAACTGCGGGAGAAGGAGCTGTGGGTGCAGCTGCAGCCCACGGACGCGCTGCTCTGCGTCGCCAACCTGCCCCAGCTCTACACCCAGCAGCAGTTCGAGGAGCTGGTGCGGCCCTTCGGCAACCTGGAGCGCTGCTTCCTGGTCTACAGCGAGCGCACGGGGCACTCCAAGGGCTACGGCTTCGTGGAGTACATGAAGAAGGACTCGGCAGCCAGGGCCAAGTCGGACCTGCTGGGGAGGCAGCTGGGCACACGGACGCTCTACGTGCACTGGACGGACGCCACCCAGCTGACGCCGGAGCTGCTGCACTCCCGCTGCCTGTGCGTGGACAAGCTGCCCCACAGCTACACCGACCTGGAGGAGCTGCGACAGGCCTTCTCCACCCCCTGCCCACCCACCTTCTGCCAGGTGAGGAGGGAGGGATGGATTTAGGGGAGGTGTGGGGTGCAGCCTCTCTGTGACCCACCCACCGCCACCCTGGGAGGTTGGGGAGCGGCGCGCCGGCGCTCGGTGTCTGTGGCGCTCGCCGCCCCTTTTTTGGGTGGTGCTGACCCCCCCCTCCCCTGTCCCGCTGTGCCCCCCACCCCCCCGGCAGTTGGCCTACGGGCAGGACGGGCAGCTGAAGGGCTTTGCCGTGCTGGAGTACGAGTCGGCGGCGGCGGCGGAGGCGGCTCAACAGGCCCTGGACGGCGCCGCGCTGGCCGGCAACCACGTCCGCGTCTCCTTCTGCGCCCCCCGGCCCCCCCGGCCGCAGCATGCTGGCTGCCCTGATAGCAGCACAGGCCACGGTGAGGCCCTGCTTCTGCTCCCCGGGGTGTCCCCGGGGTGTCCCTGGGGTGAGGTACCTGGCCTGGGGCACCCAGGGTGTCCGCTCCTGCTCCCCAGGGTGCCCCCAGAGTGGGGTACCCGGCCTGGGGCACCCAGGGCGTCCCCAGAGTGGGGTACCCGGCCTGGAGCACACAGCGTGTCTGCTTCTGTTCCCCAGGGTGTCCCCAGATTGGGGCACCCGGCCTGGAGCACCCAAAATGTCTGCTCCTGCTCCCCAGGGCGTCCCCAGAGTGGGGCACCCGGCCTGGGGCACCCAGGGCGTCCCCAGAGTTGGGGCACCCGGCCTGAGGCACCCAGGGCGTCCCCAGAGTTGGGGCACCCGGCCTGGAGCACCCAGGGTGCCCCCAGAGTGGGGTACCCAGCCTGGAGCACCCAAAGTGTCCGCTCCTGCTCCCCAGGAGCACCCAGCGTGTCTGCTGCCCCATCCCAACACACAACGGTCCCTCCTGCTCCTGGAGGCTCTGGTTGGGCCTCCCAGATTCCGGTGTCACCAGCACCAACCCCCCCTGTGGCTCTTCCCACCAAATTCCAAGTAGGAATTCCCTTTGTCAGCACAACCTGGGTGCTGCTCGGTGCCACGGGTGGCTTCTGTGGGACAGGGGGGGCGGGTGGCTCTTCCCTGCCCTGTGAGGAGAGATTTGGGGACCGGGATCTTGCTGGGAACAGGGATCTTGCTGGGAACTGGGAGCTCGAGCGTTTTGGGGAGGGTTGGGGTGAATCTAGGGCCCCCCCCAGTTGCAGGAGGAGCCCTGAAGCTGGGTGCTTTGGGTTTAACCCAGCGGGTTTTGGTGTCCCGAGGCGCTGAACCGTGGGAAGGGGCTTCTCCCTGAGCCCAGCATCCTCCAGATCCTCAACAGCCTGGGGAACCCCGCGTCCCTCCAGCTGCTGCTCAACCCGCTGCTCCACGGGGCCGTGGGAGGAAAACAGGGTAAGGCTGGGGGGTTGGGGGGGTGGGGAAGGGTCCCTTCGTCCTCAGGGTGACAAGGGGCTTCCTCCTCCTCCTCCTCCTCCTCCTCCTCCTCCTCTTCCTCTTCCTCCCCAGGCATCCTGGGCGCCGCTCCCTCCGTGCCGCTGGTGACCAACCCTGCTCTGTCCTCAGCTCTGCTCCAGCTCGCGCTGCAGAGCCAGTCCCAAGCGCAGCAGCAGGTACCACTGTGAGCCTGTGCCCCCCCCCCAGCCCCCTCCCCCAGCCCCCCTCCTCACCTTCCCCCTGGAAACCCAAACCTGGGCTCAGCTCAGGGGGCTGCAGAGGGGCAGGGGTCTCCCAGACCCAGCAGCCAGCTCCTTATCTCCACTCTGCCTGCTCAGCCTCCACCGGTGCAGCTCAGGGTGGGGGGGAGCAGAGGGGGTTCAGCCCCCCCCTGCCATGGCTCCTCCTGGCCCCATCCCTCTCCCCCTGCCCCTCACTTGGTTTTTCTGGGGGTTTGGAGTGGTTTTTTCTCTGTCCTGGTCTCTCACTGTGCTCTCTGCTCCAGGAGGCATTGCCAGGGACCTGAGCCAGCCACTCCAGACCCCCAGTGACTCCAGTAAGGCTGGAGCCACCCACTCCTGTCCCCCCCCAGTGACTCCAGTAAGGCTGGAGCCACCCACTCCTGTCCCCCCCAGTGACTCCAGTAAGGCTGGAGCCGCTCTCCTTGCAGGGAGAAGCACGGTGTTGCTCCGACTTGGAGCCTGGAGGGTTCAGCCCATCAGCTGCTCCTCTCTGGGGGTGCAGTGAGGCAGCTCTGCCTCTGTTCCACATGCCCAGGGGGCTCAGTGGGTTTGGGGGGAGCAGAGAGGGGGGGGGGGGGGAAAGGGGAACCCCCCACCCTCCCTCCACTCACTGGTGTCTGAGTGCTGAGCCTGTGGGGATCCTGGAGCCCTCGTGCTGCCTCCATCCTGGGAGCACCGGGGTTGGAGCTGCCACGGATGCTCCAGCTCTGTGCAGCCTTAACCCCCCCCCCCCCCCCCCCACCCTGTGTCCCCCAGAAACCCGGGATCCTGGGTGACTCCCCGCTGAGCTCCCTGTCCCACGGCACCCTGGGCCTGGGCACCGCGCCGGCGCAGCCCCCGGCCCCGCTCCTGGCTGAGCTCTCCTCAGGTGAGCCCCCTGCCCAGCCCCCTGCCCAGCCCCCCTGCCCAGCCCCTGGCTGGGCTCTCCTCAGGTCAGCCCCCTGCCCAGCCCCCTGCCCAGCCCCCTGCCCAGCCCCCTGCCCAGCCCCCCTGCCCAGCCCCCTGCCCAGCCCCTGGCTGAGCTCTCCTCAGGTGAGCCCCCTGCCCAGCCCCCTGCCCAGCCCCCCTGCCCAGCCCCCTGCCCAGCCCCCTGCCCAGCCCCCTGGCTGAGCTCTCCTCAGGTGAGCCCCCTGCCCAGCCCCCTGCCCAGCCCCTGGCTGAGCTCTCCTCAGGTGAGCCCCCTGCCCAGCCCCCTGCCCAGCCCCCCTGGCTGAGCTCTCCTCAGGTGAGCCCCCTGCCCAGCCCCCTGCCCAGCCCCCTGGCTGAGCTCTCCTCAGGTGAGCCCCCTGCCCAGCCCCCTGCCCAGCCCCTGGCTGAGCTCTCCTCAGGTGAGCCCCCTGCCCAGCCCCCTGCCCAGCCCCCCTGCCCAGCCCCCTGCCCAGCCCCCTGCCCAGCCCCTGGCTGGGCTCTCCTCAGGTGAGCCCCCTGCCCAGCCCCCTGCCCAGCCCCTGGCTGAGCTCTCCTCAGGTGAGCCCCCTGCCCAGCCCCCTGCCCAGCCCCCTGCCCAGCCCCTGGCTGAGCTCTCCTCAGGTCAGCCCCCTGCCCAGCCCCCTGCCCAGCCCCTGGCTGAGCTCTCCTCAGGTCAGCCCCCTGCCCAGCCCCCTGCCCAGCCCCTGGCTGAGCTCTCCTCAGGTGAGCCCCCTGGTCACAGTGTTCCAGAGGGGGAAAGGAGCCCCATGAAGCTGGTGGCACCTCAGGGTGCAGCACCCAAGCTAGGGATTGTCCCCACCCCTGTGTTTTGGTGGGGAGAAGACAGGGTTTGGGGGGGGTTTCCCCCGTTGCTGGTGGTGCAGCAGCTTGCATGGGGAGGGGGAGAGGTGCCAAAACCAAGCTGGGGGGGCAGGGGGGGGTGTCTGGCTGTGGTGCCATCTGTCCCTCTGTCTCCTCAGGTGGCCCCTTGCCTGGTGACATGGCCCAGGGACACGTCAAGTCACCGATTCTGCCTTCGGGGAACGTGCCCCTGGCTCCTTTCCTGGGGGCGGTGGGGGTGGAGCGGGACAGCCCGGTGCTGCCCCCCGCTGTCGCCCCCCCGGCTCTCCAGGGTCTCACCTCTTCCATCCTGGGCTCTGTCATCAGCGGCCTCCAGAAACCGAAACAGAGCGAGAGCGGAGCGCCCGCCCCGGGGGTGAGCGGGACCCCCAGCGCCGGGGTGGGACCCCCAGCGCCGGGGTGGGACCCCCAGCTCCGGGGTGGGACCCCTTGCTCTGGGATAAGATCTCTGGGGTGGGAACTCCAGGCTCCAGGGTGGGACCCCCAGCTCTGGGGTGAGCACCCCAGGTTCCAGGGTGGGACCCCCAGGTTCCAGGGTGGGACCCCCAGCTCCAGGGTGGGACCCCCAGGTTCCAGGGTGGGACCCCCAGCTCTGGGGTGAGCACCCCACGTTCCAGGGTGGGACCCCCAGCTCCAGGGTGGGACCCCCAGGCTCCAGGGTGGGACCCCCAGCTCTGGGGTGAGCACCCCACGTTCCAGGGTGGGACCCCCAGCTCTGGGGTGGGACCCCCAGGCTCCAGGGTGGGACCCCCCAGCTCTGGGGTGAGCACCCCATGTTCCAGGGTGGGACCCCCAGCTCTGGGGTGGGATCCCCAGGCTCCAGGATAAGATGCCCAGGATTTGGGGTGGGATCCCCAGCTCCAGGTTGGGATCCCTGGGCTCTGGGATGGGCCCCCCCACCTCTGGAGTGACCCCACAGCACCATGTGCCATCCCCTAACTCCTTCCGAGGTGGTTTTGGGGGGGAGGAGGGGGGTTGCTCTTTCCCCCCTGACTCTGAGTGTTTCTCCCACAGGTCTCGCTCCTGGGGGAGCCCCCCAAAGACTTCAAAATCCCCCTGAACCCCTACTTGAACTTGCACAGCCTCCTGCCAGCAGCCAGCCTGGGAGGTGAGCGGGCTGGGGGGCCCCCCCCTTCTCCCCAGGGCAGAGCAGGGTGGGGGGGGGCCAGGCCGTTTTGGGCCGGTTCCTGGGTTTTTAATGAATCTTTGCCTAATTACTCCTGTCCAGGAGCTGCTCCCAAAGCCTTCAGCCTCAAAGCCAGCGGCCCCCGGCTCCCCCCAGACCCCCCTGGCCGATCCCCTGCTCCCCTCACCGGGGCTCCCTGCCGACAGCTTCGCCTTCGATTACCAGCCGGTACGGGGTGGGGGGGCAGAGACTGGATGGGGGGGTTGGAAGGGGTTTTTGGGGGGGTTGGAAGGGGTTTTTTTGGGGGGTTAAGGGGTTTTTGGGGGGGTTAAGGGGTTTTTGGGGGGCAGCTCCCCTGAGCTGGGTTCTCTCCTTCCCCTCGGAAAGGATTTGGGGTCCCGGCTTTACCCCCAGGCGAGGGACCCCCGCCAGCCCCATCCTGGGGGGCTTCGGGCACAGCAGGCACAAGGTAAAGAGCTCTCCCTGTACCTTAGGGGATCCCCCCCTCCCCCCTTTTTTGGGGTCCTCTTGTCACCCCCAGCCCCTCTCCCCTTGCAGCTCTCAGCGTCCCCGGGCTTCGAGCGAGGGGCCCTGGGGCCGCCGCTGCCCCCCTTCTACTCAGGGTCCCCCAGTTCCTACTTCACCAGCGGCCTTCAAGCTGGGCTCAAGCAGAGCCACCTCAGCAAGGTGAGACCCCCCCAACCCCCAAAGTTTGGAGCCCCCTCCTCTCCTGGCAGCCCCCCTTAACCTCTCCTCTTCCCCCAAGGCCGTGGGGTTGCCAGCGTCGGGCTCCGCAGACGCCGTCCTCGCTCTGCCCCCCCCCCAGCCACTCGCACAACTCCCACTCCAAGGTAAGAACCCCCCCCCCCCCCAAACCCCCCCAAAAACCCCCTCCAACCCCCCCTTTGTGTTCAATCTCTTGCAGACCCCCGTGGGTGGCCAGAAAAGGGCTTTCTCCCACCTCCTGCCCTCGCCCGAGCCCAGCCCCGAGGGCTGCTACGTGGGGCAGCACTCCCAGGGGCTGGGGGGCCACTACGCCGACTCCTACCTGAAGAGGAAGAGGATATTTTAGCACAGACCCCCCCCCCCAGCCCCTCTGTGCCCCTCCAGCCCCTCTGTACCCCCTCCCCAGCCTGTAAATCCTGTACAAAGTGGGGGGGGGGGCTCTTGGGAGGGTTGGCTTTGGGGTTTGAAGTTTTTACATTTAGCCTTGTTTTGGGGGGGATGGGGGGGGGCTTATTGGAAACGGCCCCCCCTTTCCCCCTTGCCCTGTGAGAGCCCCCCAGCAGTAACTGGGAGCTGCATCTGTGCCTCCCACCCCCCCAAAAATCCGCGCTCCCTGCCTTAACCCACTGCTCGGGGAGAGGAGTAGGGGAAGGGAGGAGGGGGGGTCCTGCCTTTGACCCCCCCCCCCCCCCTCTCCAGCCCCACACTTTCCTCAGAGGGGGGATCCAGGCTGAGCAGGGCACCGTGCCTGCCCCCCCCCCCTCCCCAGCCTTTCCCTGGGGTGGGCTTATTTTGTGGGGTGGGGGGGGGGGGTGTGGGGGTTTGTGGTGGTTTTGGGGTGGGGTTGTTGTTGGGGTTTGTTTTTTAAGACTGGAGCTGCAGATTTTACACTTTTGGGGTTAAAAATGGCCTTTTTACTGTACTGCTCAGTTCTGCTGCCTTGGTTTTTACTTCCTTCCTGGGGGAGAGGGTGTTGGGGGGGGGGGGGGTCACCTCCTCCTGGGGGGGGATGGAGCGCACACCCCTGCCCCTGCGTTTGGGTGGGTCCCTTCCCTCCTTTCTCTTCCTTCCCTCTGTTTTTGGGGGGTTCCTCTCTTTGGAGCTGCCCTGTCCCGTTTCCTGTATGAATTGGGGGGGGGAGAGGGGGGAGTCTGTCTGCCCCTGTGCCCCCCTCTCCTCGCCCCCCCCCCCCCCCCCCCCCCAACTGGACCTTCCCCAAAGTAAAGCTCTATTTATGTCGCCTCTCCCCACCCTGTTTTTAATTGCTGCGATGTCATTGCCCCTGTCACACCCCCCCCAACCACCCCCCCCAGACCCCAGGGTGGGGGGAGACCCCTGATTCCCCACACCCACACCCACACCCCTTGTCCTGCCCCCTCCCCAGTGCAGCCCAGCTGAGGGGGCCTGTTCCTCTCAGGGGGGCGCTGTAACGCCGGGGCTCCCCCTCAGTTGGGGAGCGGTCCCTATATCCCCCCCCCCTCGTTACCCACCGGCCCCTCCCCCGCGTGTTTAATGAGGTTTAATTAGCAGGGCGGGGGGGAGGGGGCGGCACTAGGACCGCGCGGTTCCTTCCCGGCCCCTCCCGTCACGTGTCCGCGGTCACGTGCCGCCCATCATGGCGGCCTCCATGGCGGCGGCGAGCGGCGGCGCCGTGACGCGGCGGCTGCTGCTGCGGGGGGCGGCGCGGGGCCTGAGCGGCGCCGGGGCCGCTGCGGAGGAGCCGGAGGGCGCCGTGTGGGTACCGGGGCGGCGGCGGGCGGGGGGGGGGGGGGAGGGGGCCGGGGGCGGGCCCGGTGCTGACTCCCCGGTGTCCGGTTCCCCCCCTCCCCCCCCAGGGTGAACGTCGTGTTCGTGGATCGGAGCGGCCGCCGCGTCCCGGTGCGGGGCCGCGTCGGGGACAACGTGCTGCACCTGGCGCAGCGCCACGGGCTGGAGCTGGAGGGTCGGTACCGGCACCGGCACCGGGGGGCGGGACGGGAGGGACCCGGTGCTGAGCGAGGGGGGGGGGGGGGGCGTGGTGCTTGCGGGGGGTCCCCGTTCTGGGGGATTGGGGGGGGGGGGTCCCGGTGCTGAGGGGTCCCCGGTGCTGGGAGGGGGGTGTGTCCCGGTGCGGGGGGGGAGGGTCCCGGTGCTGATGGGGGAGGTCCCGGTGCTGATGGGGGAGGTCCCGGTGCTGGCGGGGGGAATACTGGTTCTGGGAGAGGGTCCCGGTTCTGAGGGGGGGTCCCGGTTCTGAGGGGGGTCCCGGTGCTGGGGGGGGGTCCCGCAGGCGCCTGTGAGGCCTCCCTGGCCTGTTCCACCTGCCACGTCTACGTCAGCTCCCCCCACCTCGACCGGCTCCCGGCCCCCGACGAGCGGTTAACGGCCCCCCCGGTGCTGTGTGGGACCCTCCATGCGTCCTCCCCCCCTTCCCTGCTGCCCCCCCCTGCCCCCCCAGCCCCACCGCAGCCTCTGGGGACCCTCCAAACCTCTTCAGAGCCCCCTGATGCCCCCCCCCAATCCTTGACACCCCCCCACCCCAGGTCTCCCTGGGGACCCCTTGTGCCCCCCCCCCGAACTCTTGACACCCCTCCCTAGCACCCAGCAGCCCCCCCAGGACCCCCAGACCTCCGCAAGGGACCACCCCCACCCCCCCCCAATGACCCCCTGCACCCCAACCCAGCCCCGTAACCCTCTTCTCCCAAGAACCACAACACCCACAAAGACCACCCTGACCCCCCCGACCCACCCCCCTCCAAGGTTCACAACCCTTTTAGGGACCGTCCCAACTCCCCCCTCCCCCCCCCCCCCCCAGTTCCACACACCCCCCCACACCCCCAGAACCCCAAACAACCCCCCTCCCCTTAAACCCCTTTACACCCCCAGCATCCCAACACCCTGCCATGACTCTGACCCCCGCCACAGCCCCTTGGGTGCCCCCTCCAGCCCCCCCCCTCCCAATCTATGTGCCCCCCCCCCCAGGGAAGAAGACCTGCTGGACCAGGCCCCCCAGCTGCAGGAGAACTCCCGCCTGGGCTGCCAGGTGCTGCTGACGCCGGAGCTGGAGGGGGCCCAGTTCACCCTCCCCAAAGTCACCCGCAACTTCTACGTGGACGGTCACGTCCCCAAACCCCACTGACAGCGGGGGGGGGGGGGACACGACACACCCCCAGCATGACACACCCCCCCCCCCATTCAGCGGGACCCCTCTGGGGGATGAACCCCCCCCCCCCCCCAAAGCAGGACACCCCCCTTCACCCAGCAGCAGCAGGACCGAGATGGTGACAGCAGAGGGGGGGGGGAGGGGGGGGGGGCTGATCCTGGGGTGGGGGGGGCACTTTGGGGTCTGTGTGTGTGTCCCCCCCCCAGCCTCTCCCTGGATTTGTGCTAACGAGCGCTGCAGTTCATTAATAATAAATTAGTTTTGTGATGCCGGGGGGGGGTCTTGTGAGGGGGGGGGGGTGTCAGGGACCTCCCCAATTTGGGGGGGGGGGGGGTGGGGGGAGGATTTGGGGGGGCTCTGAGCAGGACTGGGGGGGGGGGGTGTGGGGGTGTGTCTCTCAGAGTGTGTGGGGCACAAACTCCCCCCACCTCATCCCGGGGGGGGGGATGCTCCGGACCCCATAAGGTGGCAGAGCCCCGCCCCGGTGATCCCTCCCCACCCCCCCCGCCCCCCGCCCCCCGCCCCCGCGCAGCTGGGGCCGATTTAGGGCCGGTGCCCGGTCCCGGTCCCGGGGCCGGTGCTGGGGATGGCGGAGCAGCTCTTCCTGGAGGGGCAGCCCCCCGACTTCTCCGTGCTCCAGCGGCTGCTCTGCCTCGAGCCTGAGCCCTGCCGCCCCCTCCTGCCGCCCCCCAGCCCCGGGGGGGGCTCGACCACCGACCCCCGCAGGTGGGAGCGGGGGAACCGGGAGGAACGGGGGTGGCTCTACCGGGGATGCTCCGGGCGGGGGCGGGGAACAGGAACCGAGGATGGGCTGGGGGTGGGTGTGGGGGGGCCGGTATCGCCCTCGGGGGGGGTGTGGGGGTGTCTCCACCCCCCCACCCCAGCCTTAACGACGACCCCCCGCGCAGAGGCGGGATCCCCGAGCCCCCCCCGGGGCCCTGGAGCCCCCCCGCGCCTCCCGGGGAGGGTCTCAGCTTCCTGCAAGAGACCGCGCTGCTGCTCGCCCCCCCCGACCCCCCCACGGCGCCTCCCCCCCCCCGCCGCCGCCGCCCCCCTGGAGCTCCCCAGGGCTGCCCCCGGCACCCCCCGGCAGCCCCGACGCCCTGAGCCTCATCAGCCTCCAGTGCCGGCACCTGGCCGGCCCCGGGACCCCCGGGACCCCCGGTACCACCCCCGGGATCAGCCCCGGGACCCGGCAGCGGGCGGCGGCGCAAGCAGGCGGCCCCCCGGCGCGGGGCCGAGCCCCGGGACCCCCTCTTTCCGCGGGGTCACCCTCCGCATGCGCCTCGGCCCCGGCGGCGCCGAAGGCTGCAGCCTCCTCCTCACACCGCCCGCGGCGCGGCGGCAGGTACCGGCTGCTCCGTCCGTCCGTCTGTCTGTCCCTGGGCACCCCCCGGACCTCTGGATCTTCTGTCTGTCCGGGATGCACCCCTGGCCCGCTCTGCCTGTCTGTCCGGATGCTCTACTGGGCCCCCTGGGCTGCTCCATCCGTCCGTCTGTCTGTCTGTCCATGGGCACCCCAGACCTCTGGCTCTTCTGTCCGTCCGGATACACCCCCTGGGCTGCTCCGTCCGTCTGTCCGGATGGCTCCCTGGGGCACTCTGCTCCTGGTTGCACTTCCAGGCAGCCCCGTGCTGTCCGTCTGTCCGTCCATCTCTCTGCACCCCAGACCACGAGCTGCCCTGTCCGTCTGTCCGGTTGCACCCTCCCTCCTCAGCCACGGCCCCTGGGGACCCGGCAGTCCCTGGGGGTCCCCGACCCCCTCCCTGACCCCTCTTTCCCATAGAGATCCCAGCCGGAGCAGGGGGAGACGCTCCCCAGCGGGACCCCCTGAGATGGGCAGCGGCTCGGAGGACGACGCCCCCCTGGCCCAGGGTAAAGGAGCCGGTGAGGATGCTGAGCGGGGGGAGGGGGTGTCCCTTGAGCGGCAGTTAATTAACATCACTTTAACACCAGAATATTTACTATTGATGTAGAAGAAAATACGCTTTTTATATAAGAAATATATGAACCCTTAATTGTATAAAACCCAACATCTGCATGTCCCATCCCACCCACCCCCCCATCCCAAAGTCTGCCGGGCTTTGGGGTGCAGCCGTGTGTCCCCACAGGGAGCAAGCGCTGCGCCTCCTGCAAGACACGCCGGACCCCGCTCTGGAGGGCAGCCAAAAATGGGACCCCCCCTCTGCAACGCCTGTGGTATCAGGTAGGGAACAGGGCCCCCCCCCGCCCCCCCTTCATCTCCACCTCACGGTGACACCCCCATCTCAGGCTGGCCCTGGCTTCACCCCGGTGTTTCTCCCAGGTACAGGAAGTACCGGGTGCGGTGCCGGCGGTGCTGGAGCATCCCTGGGAAGAGCGGGACCCCCGGTCCCCAGTGCCCCCACTGTGGGGAGTGGTGCCACCCAGCTGGCAGCAGGAGGAGGTGACAGCGAGGACCCCAGCAGCAGCAGCAGAGAGCTTGGGGAGGGGTGACACTGGGGGGGTATTGGGGTCCTGGGGCTTGTGGGGAGCAATTAAATGTCCTGGTGCTGACAGCAGTGTGGGGTGTCCTGGTGTTACCCGCTCTGGGGTGGCTTTTTGGGGGAGCTGGGGGCAGGGGGGGGGGGGCGGATGCTGGTGCCGGTGGCCCTGGCAGGGAGCTCTGGGGTCGGGTGTCACAGGTGTGGGCTCAAGTTTGGGGACATGGAGGTGGCGGTTGGGATGGGACAGGGGGGGTCCCCGTGCCCGGCTGCCGGTTGGGGCTGTCAGGAGGTGGCCGGGCAGGGGGGGATGGGGCTTTGGGATAACAAAGCTGGATGGGAGGGGGTGGGAGAGCTCGGGCAGGGGGCTGCTGAGCCATCCATGGCCTCAGACCAGCTACGGCTGAGCCGCTCGTGCCGACCCGTTGAGCGCGGCCGTGTCGGGGCGCCCCGGCGGGTGCAGCGTCTCCATCTCTCTCTCCAGCTGCCGCCGCCGCTGCTCCTGCTGCAGCTGGTACCGACGCACCTTCTTCTTCTGGTAATGGATGCGGTGGATCACGCCAGCAGTGACCAGGATCACCACCAGCAGCACCAGTGACACCATCACTGGGAACAACCAGTTGGTGTCGTGGTCTGTGGGAGAGCGGGGATGGGTCAGCGGCGCTGAGCCCCCGGGACCCCCCAGCACCCCCAAGGTCCCTGAGGTGCCCAGACCCTCAAAGACCCCCAGTACCTCCAGTGCCTCTGGGGACCTCCCAGGACCTCCAATATCCCCCAATACCCTTAGTGCCCCCCAGGACCCACAGGACCCCCGAGCCCCCCCAGGCTCCCCGTCCTCACTCACAGTGGACCCACACGGTGATGTTCCGCTCCGCTGTACCCAGTGAGTTGGTGGCCCGGCAGTGGTAGGTGCCGGTGTGGGTGCGGGTGACTGGGTGCGGCACCCCGGCTGTGAAGGGCTCCCTGTCCTTGGCACACTCCAGGATGGGTGGGGGGTTTCCCCATGCCCAGCAGCGCAGGGTCTCATCCCGCCCCTCGGTCCAGTTCTGGCTGGGGGGGGCAGCTCTTGTCATCCATCTGGGGGGCATCTGGAGGTGGGAGCAGAGGAACCATCCTGTCACCCCACACTGGGGCCTACGGGGTCCCCGCTGAGCCTGGGGTCCTGCAGCACCAGGACCCCCAGTCTTGCAGGGCAGAGGGGTTTTTGCACGAGGGTTGAGGGGTTTGGCATGGGGCAGAGGGGTCGTGTGTGAGTGTAGAAGGGGTTTGCATGGTGTAAAGGGCTTTGCACCAGGGATGGCACAGGCACAGGCTCTGCAGGGATTTGTCGTGGCACCCCCTGGACCCCCCAGCACCCCAAGCCCCACTCACACAGGACGTGCAGCCTGGCTGTGGAGCTCTTCTGCATGGTCCGGTTGCCCACGCTGAGCTGCGCCTGGCACGTGAACTTGGCTCCATCATCTTTCTCCTGGACCACCAGCTCCATGTGCTTAGGACCATCTGACCAGGGCTGGGGGGGCCAGTAGCTGCTGAGGAGCTGCAGCTTCTGCCCGGGGGGCCAGCTGGGCCCTGGGGTGCAGTTGACGGTCACCAACTCGTTGCAGACAGCTTCGGTTGTGCTGAGGAACAGCTGAGGTGGGTGGAGATCTGCGGGGATGGTGGGGAGATGGTACCCAGCTCATCCCAAAGCATCCCCCCCCCAGCGCTGCTGGATCTGGTACCCGGCTCATCCCAAAGCATCCCCCCCCCCAGCGCTGCTGGATCTGGTACCCAGCTCATCCCAAAGCATCCCCACCCCCAGCACTGCTGGATCTGGTACCCGGCTCATCCCAAAGCATCCCCACCCCCAGCGCTGCTGGATCTGGTACCCAGCTCATCCCAAAGCATCCCCACCCCCAGCGCTGCTGGATCTGGTACCCAGCTCATCCCAAAGCATCCCCACCCCCAGTGCTGCTGGATCTGGTACCCAGCTCATCCCAAAGCATCCCCACCCCCAGCGCTGCTGCACCCAGCTCAGCCCAGCATCCCCCTCCTTGACTAGCAGCTCCATCCCTCTTTGCCCCATCCCCTTCACCCTAAGGGCTGGGGGCTCCCTGAAAGCAGCACAGCCCCTGTCCCCACCCTCCAGGACCCCCCCCTCCCCCCAGGAAGGACCCCAGCAGCCGCTCACCGTAAGCCAGCACCGTGAAGGTGGCCGTTTCCCTCCTCCCGAAGCAGGAGAAGTAGCACAGGATCTCGGAGACGGGATCGGTGATGTTGCGGAGCCGGACGCTCAGCCAGCCCGGCCCCCTGCTCACCACCTCCTTGCTGAGGAAGGTCTCCAGCCCCCCCTGGGCGTTGGGTTCGGGGCAGTTGCTGGAGCAGTTGAGCAGCACCGTCCCACCGTAGCCCACCTCCGAAGAGTTCCCCTCCACCATCACCTTGAAGGGGGGGGGCGGTGGTCCCGGCGTGGCTCGCGGCGGGGGGGTCGGGGTTAGCTGGGATCCAGGGGATGGGCTGGGAGGTCCCCAGCTGGGTTGGGGTGCAGAGGGACTGGTTGGTAACTGGGAGGAGGACTCACCACGCAGAGCTGGGAGCAGCCTGGCCAGGAGCAGCCCAGCCAGGAGCCACCACCGTGGCCTGGCCATGGCGGCAAACGGCGCCATGAGGCCGGGAGAGGAATCCAGGGCCCGTCGCCGCGGCACAGGGCTTTGGCTGTAGGTGTGTGGCGGAGCGATCGATACCCTCCCAGGGCTCAGAGGTCCATCACCCCCCACCCCACTCCAGCGTGGGCGTTCGCCATGCTCCCTCTGCCCTGCCCCAGCTCAGCACCCTGCCGGAGCGGGCGCGGGAAGAGGAAGTCAAGGGGCAGCACGGCGCATGCTCAGCACAACGGCAGCCACCAAGGATGTGGGTACCAGCTGGCCCTGGGCTCCGTTATCCCCCCTCCCCCAAACCAAAACTCAGCAGGTCACGGCACTGCCGACAGCTTTATTGGTGCAACGCGCCGCGACAGCGTCTTCCAGCCTCTCCAGCACCTGCTCCTTCCTCCACTCTGGCTCCTCATCCTCCTGGCATCGAAGCCAACACGGCCCCGGCACCGAAATACCAGTGGTCAGTTCAGACAGTCCCCCCCAGGCACCAAGACACAACCGTGGGCACCCTGAAACCATCTCCTGGTGTCTCACGGGATGAAGTTCCTGGAGCAAAGGAGCATCTCCATGATGGGGGGAGGAGGGTGCCTTCCTCCTCCCCGGGATCCCAGCCATGTGCCGGCCCGGCACAGCCACTGTCACCTCCCCGAAGCAGCAGCCACCACCAGCATCATCTCACTGCGGCATCCACATCCCGCCGGGGTTCCTGGTGTCACCGTTGTGGCGGGAGCTGGTGGCCGCGGTGCTCAGCCCTTGCCGGTACCCGTGTCCGCGGTCAGGGCGTCAGGACGGGCAGGGGGCTGCTGATTCCCTCGTGGCCTCGGCCCCCCCTACACCTGAGCCGACCCATTGAGCGCGGCCGTGTCCTCGGAGTGTCCCGGCGGGTGCAGCGCCTCCATCTCCACCTGCCGCTGCTGCTCCTGCCGCTGCTGCTCCTGCCGCTGCTGCTCCTGCCGCTGCTGCTCCTGCCGCTGCCGCAGCCGGTACCGCCGCACCTTCTTCTTGCGGTAGTAGATGACGTAGCCAACCCCGCCGGCCACCAGCATGCTCACCACCAGCGCCAATGGCACCACCACCATGTGCAGCCAGTCGATGTCGTGGTCTGTGGGGGAGCGGGGATGGGTCAGCAGCGCTGAGCCCCGGGACCCCCCAGCAACCCCAGGGTCCCTGAGGACCCCCAGGACCTCCAGTGCCTCCGAGACTCACAAAGACCTCCGGGACCCCTGAGAAGCCCAGGACCCCCAGCACCTCCACTGCTTCTGAGGCTGGCAAAGACCTCTCAGGACCCTCAGTGCCCCCCAGGACCTCCAGGACTTCTCAGACCCCCAGGACTCGTGGGGCTCCCCATGCCCCTGAGACCCCCTGGACCTCCAATACCCCCAAGACCCTTAGTGCCCCCCAGGACCCACAGGACCCCCGAGCCCCCCCAGGCTCCCCATCCTCACTCACAGTGGACCCACACGGTGATGTCCCGCTCCACTGTACCCAGTGAGTTGGTGGCCCGGCAGTGGTAGGTGCCGGTGTGGGCGCGGGTGACTGGGTGCGGCACCCCGGCTGTGAAGGGCTCCCTGTCCTTGGCACACTCCAGGATGGGTGGGGGGTTTCCCCGTGCCCAGCAGCGCAGGGTCTCATCCCGCCCCTCGGTCCAGTTCTGGCTGGGGGGGCAGTTCCCATCGTCCAGCCGGGGTCTGGCTGTGGGAAGAGCCGGGAGAGGGACAAAGAATTAACCCCCCTCTGGGAATTCGCCCTCGGTCACCCCGGCACCGATCCCGGCCGCCGCGCTCTCACCGAGGACGGAGAGCAGGACGGGTCTGCTCATCTTCAGGGCTTTGCCAGCACCGGGTATCTGCGCTTCGCAGCTCAGCTCCATCCCATCATCATCCTCCTGGGCCATCAGGGTGATGCTGAGCGGTGCCGGTGCCCAGGCTCTCAGGACACGCTGGTTGCCGCGGAGCTGCAGCTGGAGCTCGGGGGAGGCACCGGGCGGTAGCTCACAGACCCCCGTCACCTCCGAGCCGGCTGCCGGGGATCTGGTGTTGATGAGCAGAGACGGCGAGGGGAAACCTGTGTGTGACAGGCACAACACCGGCGCGGTTTGGTGATGCCACGGCACGGAAACACCCCCCGCCCTGTCCCGGTGTGGGGATTCTGTCACCGTGGACTCACTGTAGACGTGGACGGTGGACTCCCTGCGCCGCTCCACGGGTCCCACCCTCACGAGGCAAACCAGCGTGTACGTCCCCGGCCGGTCGCAGGACACGGCGGCGGTGGCACGCTGCCCGTCCCGGCTGACGGAGAGCGCCAGGGGCTGGTTGTCAAACAGCAGCTGGAAAGACGCCGCCGGGAAGATGTGCCTGACGGAGCAGGCGGCGTTCACCCTCTCGCCGATCTCCAGGTGGATCTGAGGCTGCAGCTCGGGATCCTCTGGGAATTCTGCCACCGGAGAGAAACAGCCCCCCCCACACCACGATGAGCGCCGTGGCTGCCGACGCCGCGGCAGGGCAAACGCGGGCGCGGTGCCGGTGCTGGCTTACCATAGACGGTCAACACCTGCGGGCTGGAGGTGGTGGTGGAGCGGGGCCCGTGGGGCGCCAGGTCGAGCAGCGCCTGGCAGGTGATGTTCTGCCCGTCGTCCTGGCGCTCTGCTGTCAGCCGGTGCCTCACCGTCACCGTGTCCTGCTCGTCCCGGCTGTGCCGCTCGAAGGTCTGGACATGCAGCACCTCGTCGCCCCGGCGCAGGGTCACTGTCAGGTTCTGGACCGGAGCGACCTGGTGCACGCGACACACCAGCTCCTGGCTCTTCCCCACCTCCACCTCCGGCACCGGCTCCACCTCCACCAGCTCTGGTAAACCTGGGGGATGGATGTAATGTGAGGGGGGGGGGGGGGATGATCCCAGTGCCCCAGGACGCCCCATCCCCATCCCCATCCCCAACCCCATCCCCATCCCCAACCCCATCCCCATCCCTATCCCCATCCCCATCCCCAACCCCATCCCCATCCCCATCCCCATCCCTTACTGTAGATGATGAGCTTGGTGGGCACCACCTTCCTCTCGGAGCCGCAGCTGTAGTAGTAGAGGACGCTGGAGTTCCAGGCGGTGACGTTGAGCAGCTCCACCACCGTCTCCTCTCGTGTAACCGCCACCAGCCGCTTCCGGATCGACGTCTCCACGTTACCGGTGGCTTTGGGGTCTTGACAGGTCGACCTCAGCGTCACCCGGATGGACCCGCCGTGTTCCACCACCAGCATCTCCGGCTCCACCAACAGCTCGAAGGAGGCGCCTGCCTGCCCTGCCAGGAGAAGCCGGGGGGAGGGGGGTTTGGGGGGGCTTTGGCAGCCAAGGGGAACCCCCAGATTCATCCCTATCCCTGGCACAGTGGGGGGAGGTCGAGGGGACCCCAAGGATCATCCCCATCCCTTGCACAGTCAGGGCAATGTTGAGGGGACCCCCAGCTTGTTCCCATCCCAGTGGGGGGGCTGTTGAGGGGACCCCCCCAGCCCTTCCCTAGCACAGTGAGGCGGGGGGGGGGGGGGGGAGTCAAGGGGACCCCCAGGCCCATCCCCAGCACAGCGAGGGGATGTTGAGGGGACCCCCATCCCCAGCACAGCAGGGGGATATTGAGGGGACCCCCGTCCCCATCTCCAGCACAGCAGGGGAAGCTGAGGGGACCCCCGTCCCTGTCCCCAGCACAGCAGGGTGATGTTAAGGGGACCCCCAGGCCTGTCCCCATCCCTGGCACAGCGAGGGGATGTTGAGGGGACCCCTGTCCCCCTCCTCAGCACAGCAGGGGAAGCTGAGGGGACCCCCCATCCCTGTCCCCAGCACAGGAGGGGAAGCTGTCCCACGCAGCAGGTGGGGGGAAGCGGCGGCGGCGCCGAACTTCTCCTTCAGCAGGGGAAGCAGATGGGATCCATGTTCCCCCCACCCAGCTGGGAGCCTCGTGGGGGGTGTGGAATGAACACAACCCCCCCCCCAACCCCCAACCCAGCCCTGGTGCAGGGCCACAGCTCTCTCCAGCTGGTGCTGGACCAGGCTCCCCATGTGCCGTGGGACTTTCCCAACGCCGCGTCCAGCGCCAAGGCCGAGGGGGCTGCGGAGGAAACCCCCCCCCCCCCCACCACCTCCCGCTGTGACTCAGCTCCCGGGGTGGGGGATTTCCCCAGAGCTGCTGGAGGGAAGGGGAAGGGGAACCCACCCCCAAAGTCCTGCCCTTCCCTGGAAACCCCGGGGCAGGAAGAGGGAAAGAAGGAGAATTCCCAGCGGGATCCAACCGATTTCGCAAAGACAAACACGACTTCGCTCCCGCCCGGCTGCCCGCTGGGGCGGCGGCTGCGGGGAGTGGGACACCCCCAATTCCATCCCCATCCCCCCCCCAATTCCATCCCCATCCCTATCCCCCACCCCCCAATCCCATCCCCAATCCCATCCCCCCCCCAGTCCCATCCCGGGCACCCCACCGCCGTGATGCCGGGGGGGGGGTTGGGGGGGGGGTGGTGATGGGGGTCATGGGGTGGGGTGAACCCCAAATCACGTCGGGGACCGTCAGTCACACCGACACCGCGAGAACACGCCTCAGTCACACCCGCCTGTCCCAGGGATGCAGCTCGGGGGGTCCCCAACACCCCCCCACCCCATTATCCCCCCCCCCACCCCATTATCCCCCCCCCCCCCCTTACCTGTGATGACTCCCAGTGCGCACAGCACCAGCACCACGGCGCTCATGGTGTAGGGGGGGCTCCGGGGGGGGCTCCGGGACTGGCAGCGGGTGGGCTGGAGGCTCCGGGGGGGCTCCGGGACCGGCAGCGAGCAGGCTGGGGGGTCCGGGGAGCCTTCGGGACCGGCAGTGGGTGGGCTGGGGGCTTTGGGGAGGCTCCGGGACCGGCAGTGGGTGGGCTGGGGGCTCCGGGGGGGCTCCGTGACCGGCAGCGGGTGGGCTGAGGGGTCCGTGGGCACCGGGGGGGCTCTGCTCGGGCTGTCGGTTATCCGGGGGGGGGGTTCTCCGGGAGCAGCGGGGTGTCCGGTAGCTCCGGGGGGCTGCGGGGGGGTCGTTCCTCAGGGGCAGCCGTCCGAGGCGCGGTGCCGGTGAGCAGCGCTCCCTCCTTCTGTCCGCCCGTCTGTCGCTCTGTCCGTCGGTCGGTCCCGCCCCGAGAGGCGCTTTAAGAGCCCCGGCGCCAGCCCGGCCCTTCCCGGGCCCCGGGGATTTCCGGCGGGGGGCGGGCGGGTTTCCCCAGGCACCGGGACCCCGGCGGCTGGGGGGGCTGCCGGGGCCGGGGGCTTCTTCCCGCTGGCCCCTGCCCGGGATGGGGCGATTCTCCTGATTCCCCCACCCCGGGGTACTTCTGCCCCTCCCCATGGGGCACTTTCACCCCCCGATGGGTCACTTGTGCCCCTCCCGGGGCATTTCTCCTGCCCCCCCCTCCCATGGGGAACTTTTGCTCCCCCCCGTTGGGGCACTTCTGCCCCCCGAGCCCTTAATGGGACACTCCTGCCCCCCCCCCCCGGCCCCTGGGGCACTTCTCCTGCCCCCCAGTCCCCAGTGGGGCACTTCTGCCACCCCCCCCGTGGGGTACTTTTACCCCCTGAGCCCCCAATGGGGCACTTCTGGCCCCCCCCATGAGGCTGCCCCCCAGCCCCTTGGCCCCACGGCGCTGGATCCCACCGGTGGGAATCCCTATAGGGAACCCCAGAACCCAGCCCACTGCCCCGGCTCCCGCAGGCTGAGAGGGGGGGGGGTACCCGGGGGGGTGTGAAGGGGTCTCCCACCCTGTGCCCCCCAGCCGGGGGCCGGAGGGTGACGTATGTCACCATTGTGCCCCAAATGTGTGATTTCCCAGCACCCCGGCACATGACTGGTCGCGCTGTCACCCCGCTGGGGGGGCGTAGGGCGCTGGTTGGGTGGGTGCTGGGCCCAAGCCGGGGTGATCTCATCCCCAGGCTGCACACGCGGCGCCGCTTCCTCTTTCCCACTCACATGGAGCGGTCTGGGCCCAGAGGGAATCTTGCTTTTCTTTCCTCAGGTGAAGGGACATGGTTTGGGGGGGGGGGGGAGATGACAACACAGGCCCCAATCCCACCCCCCAGCCCCAGCCCGGGCCGCTGGCACAGCCCCTTGGCAGCTGGCAGACAGAGTTGGGGTGCTGTGGGTTGGCACCCACCCACCCGGCCGCGCCTTGGCACGCCGCAGGGCGCTGCCTTCCCGGTTCTTTTCCAAGGAAAGGGGCCAAAGGCAGCCCAAGGGGCTGGTTGCGACACCCGGCCCCCCTTGGTCTCGCCGCCCGGTGTCCTGGCAGCGTGTCCTGGCACCGGCGCCGCCACAGGGAAGGAGAAATTCTCACGGCTGGGGGCAGGGGGGGGGTTTCACTTCTGTGCCCGGCCGTGAACCCCACGCACCGCAACGGGAACCGCGCTGCCATGGCACAGTTCCTCCCCGGGCCCTGCTGCCAGGCTGGCCTGGCTCGGCGTCTCCAGCCCCCCCAGCCCCCGCTGCCATGGCCGGTTCCCAGTTCTGCCGCCATCCCCAGTCTTGGCTCACCCGGTGGTGGGAACACTGGGAATACCGTGTGGCCCGTGCCGGGCTCTGGCCTTGGTCCGGCTCCTGGAAGGAATCCCTTATCTGGCTGGCGACCTTCGCAGGGCCCGGCACGCACCGGGGGCTGGAGGCCACGGCCCTGACTGGTGTGGCCAAAGGGCAGTTCCTGCCCCCGTGCTGGCTCAGCAAGGGGGGGGCGGAACTAGGGGACGGGGACACAGGATGGCTGGGGGGGACACAGGGTGGATGGGGGGGACACACGGGATCAATGGGGGAGAGAGGGGATGAATGGGGGGGACACGGGCTGGGTGGGGGGACACAGGATGAATGGGAGAGACATGGGGTGGCTGAGGGGACAGGGTTGTTAGGGGGGCAGTGACATTGGGATGGATGGGGGGAGGAGGACACAGGGACGTGGGGAAGAATGGGGGGACATGGAGGTGACAGGAACATGGGGGACACAAGGATAGATGGGGGACAGGGACACGGGAAGGGACGTGGGGAGCTGGGCACGGGGACATTGGGCTGGATGAGGGGAGCAGGACACGGTGCTGTGTGGGCCAGGGCCAGGCTGTGGCACAGGCTCTGGCTCCCCGCACACACCGCGGTTCCCCAAAACAGGATACAGCCCATCTACAACCAGGACTGTCGGACGCGCCCAGGCAGGACGCAGCCTGTGGCACGGGGCCACGTGCCAGTGTCCCCCCCCCCAGCCCACGGGGAGCGGGGGGCTCAAGCCGATTCCTCCCACGTCCGGCTGCCGGGGGTCACCCCTGTGCCCCCCCCACTACCGGCACGTGGCGGGGCCACACGTGCCCTGGGCGCCTGGCACAGCACCAGTGGTTCCTCCCAGCCATTCCTTGGGCCTGGGGCCGGATCCTGCCCTGGCCCAGCACCCGTGATGGCGGCCCCAGCACGCCCGTGGCAGGGCCTGGGCTCCCTTACACACCCACTGCAGCCTCCCACCACCCCCTTGCACACTCCTGGCAGGGTCTGGGATCCTTTACACACCCACTGCAGGCTCTGAGCCCTCTTGCACGCTCACTGTGAGGCCCAATCCCCCTTGCACACTCACTGTGACATCCACCCCCCCTCGCACGCTCACTGCAGACCCCAACCCCCCCTTGCACACTCATCCCCCTCGCAGCCACCCCGAGCCCACCGCGCTGGCAAGAACTGGCAGGGGCCCAAGGGAGCACGGCCAGGTTGGCCTCACCCCCCTCCTCCATCCCGCTAATGAAGGCGGCTCGTTAACTATCAACCACGTGAATGCCAGGAAAGGGCTCTGCTCCTGCTCTGCCCAGACCAGCCCCAGGATTTTCCCCCCCCCACTCCCCTGGGATGAAAGCCCAGATCCGGCACGGCCCCATCCTGCCCTGCGCCGGAGCCGGTGGACGGGGAAGAAGAGACAAACACAGGGAGAGACGGGGCCAGAACGGCTCCTTGTTGCCACACGCAGCCGGCCCGGGGAGGATTAACCGGGCTGGGACCCAGCTGGCATCAGCCTCCAGCCCCGGGAGCGGTAAAGCCACCAGGTGATGCCGAGAAAGGCCAGCATGGTGACCACGACCACGGCCACGGTCACGGGGATCATGGGGCTGCGGGAGGATCCTGCAGGAGACAAGGGGATGGGGCCGGACACCGGGACTGGCGTCAGCACCGGGAGATGCCGGCTCCTCCACCCCGTGTGCCCACATTACCCACCCACCCACCACGGCACCCAGGCCTGACACCCAGGCTTGACACCCAGGCCCTGCATGGGGTTGGGTGTCACTGGGTGCTTCTCACCTCGGAAGAGGATGTTGATGCTGGCGGCGCCGGTGCCGTAGCGGTTCCTGGCCAGGCAGCGGTAGGTGCCGTTGTGCTCCCGCTGCGCGGCCGGGATGACCACGGTGGTGCCGCCGTCCCGCAGCTCCAGGCTGGAGTTGGTGGGCAGCTGCCAGCTCAGCCCCGGAGGGGGGTTCCCCTGCGCCCAGCACGTCACCGTGAGGTTGTCACCGGCGGTGAACTCGGTGCGCGGTGCCAACACCTGAACGTGGTGGGGGGCAGCTGTGGGGAGTAGGGGGAAGCACGGGGTTGGGGGGGGATGGCACCCCATGGGGATGGCTGGGTGCCCCCTCTCCTCACTCCCACACCGGAGTGGGCGCAGGGCTGACACCGGCGACATCCCCGGCATCCCCAGCTGAGTGGGGCTTGCTGCACCCCCCGGTCCCCAAACTCACCGTTGACCCCCAGCACGGTGCCGGTGCTGGCGCTGAGCAGCCGGTGCCCCAGCCGCAGCGCAGCCTCACACATCACCTCCTGGCCGTGCTGCTCCGGCTGCGCCGTGAACACAAACACCGCCCAGGGACCCCGCTGGGTGCTGGGGGGCAGCCCCCCTCCCCACAGCGTCAGGTTGAGGTCCAGGGGGTCCGAGGGGGGCACCCGGGCAGACACGTTGCAGGTGACACGTGCCTCTCTGCCCGCCACCACGTCACCCTCCAGGGAAACTTGGGGGGGTGAGAACTCTGTGGGGAAGGTGAAAGTGGGGTGAAGGTGACCGGGAGCGTACCGGGACCCCCCCTCATCCAGCCGCCCCCCAGCCCCACACCGGGGTCCTTACGGTAAGCACGGAGGGGGGTGGTTGTGATCTCCCGCTGCTCCCCGAAGGCGCCGAAGCACTGGAGCTCCAGGCTCCAGTCGGTGACGCTGGCGATGCTGAGGGACACCCAGCCGGGCCCCCGCTGCCCCGTTTTGGGGACTGAGACCTCCCAGCTCAGCCGGCTGTAGTTCTGGCAGGAGCTGGTGCAGTTGAGGAGGAGGGGGCTGCCGAACTCCACCGTGGGTTCTTCAGGGAAGATGGACACCCGGCAAGGACTGGGGTGCCCTGGGAGGGGACCCCCGGTTACCGTAGGAACCGGTGGAGGTCCCAGTGCTGGGAAAGACCCCGCGAGCTGCAGGCTGGGGGGATCCCGGTGCCCGTTCGGCGAGTCCAGCTCAGGATGGGGCTGGAACAGCTGCTCCCACGGCTGTACCCCAAACCTGGCCATGCCGTACCCCTAAACCAGCCCCCCAGGTGTGGGGATGGGGGAGGGGAAAGACCCTGGCAGCACCAAGCCACCCCCCTGGGTTCCCCCAAACCACCCCTCAGCCACCAGGAAGCCCCATGTGCCGGGCCATAACCACAGCGCTCCAGGTTCCCAAAGCCTGGGGAAGCGGGAGGAGGAAGAGGGGGGGGGAACAGACACACACCCCCCCCACCCCCCACCCCCAAACTCACCCCCCGGCACGAGGAGGCAGAACAAGGCCGCGGCGGCGCAGCTCCAGCGCGGGTCCATGGCGCTCTACCCACGGTGCTGCCGAGGAAACTCGGCCTCTTGCTCCATTTCCTCCCCCTGTCACCGGCCCCCACTTCCCCCCCCAGAGCAGGGAGGGGGGGCACACACACACACACATACACCAAAAGGCTGGTGAAGGGGGGGGCGGATTCACACCCCTCCTGTCTTGCTGGTGACAGATGACAAACCGCTCCAGCCCCGAGAAGACGTTCCCACGCCGAAGCCTTTGCCGGGTCACAGCCTGGCCAGGGATTGGGGAGGGGGCTGGAGGGGGGGCCAAGAGAGCTCTGCCCCTTGGAGGGCAGGGGGACAGATTGCTGAGGGGGGGGACACACAGAGACACACGCAAACCCCCCAAATTCTGGGCCCCTGCAGACACCAAACCCATTCGGGATGCTACTGGCTTGGAAATTCGGGGGGGGGGGGGGGTGGTGGTGGGATGGAGGCGGGGCCGGGATGGAGGTGGGGCCGGGATGGAGGTGGGGCCAGGGCTGGGACACACCCCCCCAGCACAAAAAAAATCCAGGAAAAGCTGAAAAAAAACTTCACTTTAATGGCAGAGCAGCACACGGCACCCCAAAACATCCCTCTCCAAAGGGATGGGGGGTGGATCCTGCCTCGGAGGAGGCTCCTGCTGGACTGGGGGGGCTCCCACTGGTTGGGGGGGGGGCTCTTTCCAGCCAGGGGGGGCTCCTTCCAGCCCAGGGGGGCTCCTTCCAGCCGTGGGGGGGGACTAGGGGAAGTCTCTGTAGGGCAGGGAGAAGGGGTAGAGCGGCGAGTAGCGGGTGTCGTGCCACAGCAGCGTCTTCTCCAGGAAGGTGACGGTGTCCAGCGTGAGCACCAGCGTCTCGTGCTTCAGCATGCTGTACACGTTGAGCCCTGCACCCGTGCCAGCGTTAGGGGGGGGGAATATGGGTTTTTTTTTTGGGGGGGTCCCCGAGGTTGGGGGTCACTGCAGAGCTCTCACCCAGCGCTGGGATCAGGTTGATGGTTTTCAGGTCGGCTGCCGCAGCTTCGATGTTCTCGGGCATCTCGTTGCTGGAGGGGAGTGGGAAGGGTGATAAAGGGGGGGGGGGTGAGATGTTGGTGGGACCCCCCCTGGAGCCCCTTGTGCCACCCCCTCCCCCCACACACACCCCCCCCACACACTCACACATCCACGATGAGGACGGAGCGGCCCCAGCGCCGGTGCCGCGCCAGGTCCTGCAGGTACTGGGGGTCGGCAGTGGGGGTCTCCAGGCTGTCCACGATGTGCAGGTCATCCTGGGGGGGTGCATATCGCTGGTGAGGGGTGTGTGTGTGGGGTTCAGCGTACCCCCAACCCCCCCCCCCCCCCCCCAAAACGCTGAGGGCCTCCTACCTGCATCAGCTTGACGGTGAGGGCCACCTTCAGCCCCAGCACCCGCACCTTCAGGGGCAGCATGTAGTAGTAGCTGGTGGGACCCCGCGGCCCGTGGGCGATGCCCCCTGTGAGGGTCTGCGGGTCAGTGACCCCCCCCATCCCAAATATCCCCCCCCCCCCAGACCCACCATCATTCATCCCACAACCCCCCCCCTCCAAATATCCCCCCCGCCAGCACTCACCCCCCTCGCCAGAAGGGTTCAGGAGTCAGTGACACCCCCCTATCCCAACCCCTCCCCATCCGAAATATCACCCCCCCCCTCTCCACCAGCACTCACCCCCACGCCAGAAGGGCGAGGGGGTCAGTGACCCCCCCCCCCCCATCCCAACCTCCCCCCATCCCTGCCAGCACTCACCCCCTCACCAGAGGGGTTCAGGGGTCAGTGATCCCCCCCCCCCCCCATCCCAAATATCCCCCCCCTCTCCCCCCCAGCACTCACCCCCCCTCCAGAGGGGCGAGCGGATGCTGCCGTGGCGCGCGCGGCCCGTCCCCTTCTGGCGCCAGGGCTTCCGGCCGCCCCCCCGCACCTCCGCCCGGGTCTTCACCTTGGCGTAGCTCTGGGGGGGGACACACACCGATGGGGACACGGGGCACACGGGGACAGGCCCCTCCTGGGTCCCTCCCCACCCAAGGAGGGGGCCTGGCAGGCCTGGTGTGTCCCCGTCACCCCCAAAAGGTGACAGGCTGCTGCCCTGCACCCCGCAGGACTCCCCTTCTCCCCCAGAGACCCCCCAAACTCCCTCCTTCTCCCCCCCAAACTCCCCCCTCCTCCCCCAGAACCCTCCCAGACCCCCCCCTCCTCCCCCAGAGACTGCCCCTTCCTCCCCAACACCCCCCATCTCCCCCAGGCCCCCCCTCTCCCCCTCCTCACGATCCTCTTGAAGTTCCTCTGCCAGGTCGCCACCATGTGCAGGATGTCGAGTCTGCGGGGACAGCGATGGGGGGGGGACACACTGAGCGAGGGGACACCCCCCCCACACCCCCAGCCCGTCCCCATGGGCTGCCCCCCTCCCCGGTCCCTGGGAGCCCCCCGCCGCCCCCCCCCCCCCCCCCAGCTCTACCTGGGCCTGACAGCGAAGACATCGGGGTGGAGGTCGGTGAGGCCGCGCCGCTCGTCCCCGTGGTGCCGCAGAGACTCCACCCAGGCCTGCACCGGGCCGCGGGGCGGGGGCACCGGCACGCTGCAGCCCCGCAGCACCGGCGACGGCAGCACCAAGGGCAGCACCGGCTTCTCTGCGGGAGCGGGGGGGGGTCACAGGGAGAAACACGGGGAACCCCAGCCCGGGATGAAGCGGGATTGGGGTGTGGGGGGGTCCGGCGTCCCCGAAGCCCCTCCCCGCCCGGGGGGTTCCCGATCCCGCGGCCGCCCCGGCCCCGGTGTCCCCAGGTCAGCCGTCCCTTCAGCCCTGAGCCCGCTCAGCTCCGGTCCCACGGGCACCTCCTCCCCGGTGCCCCGGCCCTGCCCACCCCCGTCCCCGGTGTCCCCAGAACAGCTCCGGCCCCGCGGGCGCCCCATCGCTCCCCCGGGCCGGGCCGTCCCGTGCTCCCCGTGGACTCACCCCCGGGGGGCTCGGAGGCCTCACGGGGGGCGGCGGGACCGGACGAGACCTGCTGGGAGAGCGGCCGTTAAACGGGGGGGGGGGCGGCGCGGCGGCGATCCCCGCCCTCCGCCCGCCTCCTGGCCCAGCCCCGGGCCTCACCCCCGCAGCGCCGGCCCGGCCCCGGGCCCAGGCCCCGGCGGCGGCGGCAAGGCGAACCGCCCGGCACCGGAGCATGACGGCAGCGTGCGGCCGCCCCGGCGCGCCGCGGTGACGCCATCAGGGAGCGCGCCGCCACTTTCCGGCGGGGGCGGGAGAGGAGGAGGAGGAGGAGGAGGAGGAAGGGGCGGAGGCGGCGGAGCGGCGCTGGGGCCGCCCGGAACCGCCCGTCCGCGCCCCGCCGTGTCCCCAGCCGCGCGGCTGCCACCGTGGCCGCGCTGTGCCGAGCGCTGGCACCGGGCCGCTTCCCGGGGCCGCTTCCCGGGGCCGCTTCCCGGGGCCGCTTCCCGGGGCTGCTTGTCGGTGCCTATTCCCCTTCCTGGGGCGCTTCCCGGGGCCGCTTCCCGGTGTCCCTACCCCGTGTCCCTTCCCAGTGCTCCTGGTGCCCCTTCCCGGTGCCAGTGCCCCTTCCCAGTGCCCCTTCCCGGTGCCAGTGCCCCTTCCCGGTGCCCCTTCCCGGTGCCAGTGCCACTTCCCGGTGCCAGTGCGCCTTCTCAGTGCTGGTCCCTGGTGCCCCTTCCCCTTTCCAGTGTCCCTTCCCGGTGCCACTTCCCGGTGCCGTTTCCCAGTTCCCCTTCCCAACGCCGCTTCCCCAGCGCCTCTTCCCCTTCCCGGTGCCCATCCCGGTGCCACCGGCACCCGGCAGCCCTCCTCGGGCCCATGTGGCGCTGGGGCGGGCTGGTGGCCTCGACACCCGTCGCGGTGTGACCGTGCTGGGGAGTGGGTCGGGCCGGGCCGGGGCGGGGGGGGGGTCACCCGGTGTGTCCCCCCATTCCCCACCTCGCCCCAACCGGGGAGCGGAGCCGGGACGTTCATCCCGGTTCCCCGGGGTGTTTATCCCGTTAACCAGCCGGGACCTCAGCAGCTCAGCCCGTGGTGGAGCCGGGATGGGGATGGGGGTGCGAAGAGCAGGAATGGGGGGGCTGCTCACCCCCCCCCCCAACCCTCCCATCTGGGAACCATTCCCCTCCCAGCGCCTCTCGGTGAGCCAGGCCCCGGCCCGGGGGCGGGTGGGCTCCGCCGGCCAAGTCACGGGGCTGGGCCGTGCGCAGCCGTCCCGGGGGGGCCGGGGGCGAGGAGGGGGAGGGCGAAGGGGGATGGGATGCGGCGGGAAGGGGGGGGGGGGGGGGGGCTCATCCTGCCCGCCCCTTCACCCCCCCCCTCCCGGGTCCCGCCGCCTGTTTCCAATTAAACCCCGTTCCCGGCCCCTCGCCCGCGGCCCCGGGATGCTGGGGGAGCTGCTGGGCCCCCCCCGCGCCTCCTCCCAGGGCTGGGGGGCTGCGCGGGGGGAGGAATCGCTCCGTCTCTGGTTTTTTGGGGGGGTGTCTCCCCTTTCCAGCCCCGTCCCTCCTCGCTGGCCCCCGGCCCAGCCCTGGAAAGTCCTGGAAGCTTTTCCAGGCACAACAATCCCTTCGGCGAGGCGCTGGGGGGAAGGGGGGGGGCACAGAGGCGACACCCCCCTTACACCAGTGTGGCCCCCCCAAAATTGGGGGTTTGGGGCCTGATCCTGTGCCCCAAATCCCCGGCTTTGGCTTCAGGGGGCAGGGATGGGTGGGACCCCCAAACTCGGGCACTTTCCTCAGTGGGGGGGTCGTGCCGTTCCCCCCCCCCCTTTTATTTTGAGGGAAGGGAGCCGGGGAACTACATGATCCCCCCCCATGACGTAACCCTTCCCGCCACTGACGTCACAAGGGACCACCCGAACTTCCCCGTGGGGCAGCCCCGATAAATGGGGCCAGGACCCCTCCCCCATCCCGCGGGGGTGGGGGGGGAAAGAAGGCAAGACCACCCCCCGTACCCCCCCAAGAGAGGGGGCACCCTCCCCCCGCGCCCCGATTTTGGGGTTCCCCTCCCCGCCCCGGGACACCCCAGCCTCCCATGTGGAGCGGGGGATGGGGGGAGGGGGGCACACACACGCCCCTCCTCTGCGGGGCGGGGACCGGAGCGGCCCCGCCCCCGCCCCCCCACCCCCCACCCCCGCACATGTTGTAACCGGCGCGGGGCAGGAACGCGGCGCTGCCGGGACCGGGCAGCGGCACCGGGACCGGGGCCGGGAAGCAGCCGGTAAGACGCTGGTTTGTACCCCCCACCCCCCGTCCCAACCCCCGGGGTGGGGGGGTGCCATCCTCAGAGACCCCCCTCGGGATGGGGCGGAGCGGGGTGGGGGTGGGGTCGAACGGGACGGGACCCTCGGGGGGTGCTCAGGGTGCCGGCCCCTTGGGTGGCCGTCCCACCGCGGTGGCAGTGCCGGTGTCGTGTGTCCCCCCCCCTCCGTGTCCCCCCCACACCCAAGGGCACCCTTGGGCGGGAAGCGGGTGCCCGGGGCCGGCCCCGCACTGGGGCTGCGCGAACATCTGGCCGGCAGCTGGCGATGGGGGGGGGGGGAACAACAGGGACACACCCCCCCACACCCCCCCGCCCCCCGCAGCCTTGGCACCCCCCCCGGCTTGTGCAACGGGTAACGGCTGCGGTGAGCGCCCGCGGGGCTGGGCGGCACTGGGTGCCAGGGTGCTGGTGAGGCTGTGCCCGCGGGGGTGCCCCCCGGCACCCACCCGGGTGCGTAACGGGGTCCTGGCGCCCATCTGGGCGTGTAATGGGGGTCCTGGCACCCACCCAGGCCTGCGATGGGGTGTGGGCACCCACCCGGCTGTGCAACGGGGGTCTGGTACCCTCCTGGGTGTAACAGGGGCTTGGCACCCACCCGGGCATGAGACAGGGGCCAGGCATCCATCTGGGTGTGTAACGGGATGCCAGTGCCCACCCGGGTGTGTACCGGGGTTTGGGCACCCACTCGGGTGTGCAACAGGGTCCCAGCAACCATCTGGGTGTACAACGGGGTCCTGGCACCCACCTGGGTGTGCAACAGGGTGCTGGAGAGGGCACACGTGCAGGCACCCACCCGGGCGTGCAAGGGGGTCCCGGCACCCACCCAGGCGTGCAAGGGGGTCCCAGCACCCACCTGGGCGTGCAAGGGGGTGCCGGCACACGGGTGCCCTCGCCGGCACCCTCCCGGTTGCGCTGGTGTGCCGGTGCCCTTGGCCACACACTGTAGCACCCGCTGCACCCTGATTCGTGCCCATGGTGCCCCCTCAGTGTCGGGGTGCTGCCGGCTGCACCCTAGCTCCCAGCACACCCCCCCGCTACCCCCCACCCCACGCCAGGACCCTCCAGTTTGGGAGGAATTCGGAGCATTCGGTGCCGCCAGCTCAACGCCGCCGCCGCGGTCAGTAAACACTCCATGTCCTGCACGGCGCCACGGCTGGGGTGACACCAGCATCGGGGGGGTCCCTGAGCTCGGGGAGGGGTCTCATACCGGGGGAGTCTGGTGCCGGTGGCCAACAAGGCCGCCACGCCACAGCACAGCACAGCACAGCGTGCCGGGCCACAGCTCCTCCCGTGCCGGGCCCCAGCGCCCACCCGCACACCCCTGTCGCCACGTGCGTGTGCCGGAGGAGTGGGGGGCACGGCGGGACCCCCCCTCTGCCCCCTGGGTCGCATCCTGCCCCGGCACCATCTGCCGCCTCCTCCGCGGGGCCTTAACCCGGCGCTAAGCCCAGCCGGGCCCCGGCCTGATCCAATTTGCTGCTGGGCGGCCGAGTGGCCCCGGGGCTGCAGCCGGGGATATTTTGGGAACAAGGGGCCCTGTGTGCCCCCACCGCGGCTGGGGGGGGTCCCAGGCCCCTCCTCTCCCCAGCTGCGCCCCCAGACCAGCTGCACTGCGGATGCTCAGCGCTGCCCAGGATGCCCAGCCCTGGTCCTGCCCAGATCCCCCCAATAGTCAGGGTGTGGGGGACCCCCTGGTACTGCCCTGGAGCCCCCCCCCCCCCACCCAACAGTCAGGGTGTGGGGGACCCCCTGGTCCTGCCTGGGAACCCCCCGGCTGGGTAGTGACGGTGTGGGACCCCCCCCCTCCAGCCCCTGATCCTGGCCTGGGACGCCCCCTCCCGAGTCCTGGGGTGCAGAGGGGAGACAGGGGAGGATCCCGGGGCTGGGGGCTCCGAGGGGGGGGATCCGGGGGCGGGTCCTGCTGGGGGGTCCCGGGGCGGATCCCGGGGCAGGACCCCTGGGGGACCCCTGGGCCCCCGTCCCCGCCCCTCGCCCGCCCCCTGCCCGGCTCCGCCCGGCCGCCGCGGCCCTCGAGGGGGGGAGCCGTGGGGAGGGGGGGGCCGGGGGCGGCGGGCGGGGAAGGGGAAGGGGAAGCGGCGGATGCTCCGCGGCGGCCGAGCCTCTGCTCGGGGCGGCGGCGGCTGCTGCTCCCGGGGCCGGTGCCCGCGGCGGGATCCCGGGCTGGGGGGTCCCGGGGCGGTGGGAGCGAGGGGCGGTGCCCCGGCGGCTGCGCGGAGCCCGGGCGGCGGCGGGAGGCACCGAGCGGCGGGACCGGCGGCACCGGGGCGCGGCGGGCGGCGGCCGGAGGTGCGGCGGGGCGCGGGGCTCCCTCCTTCACCCCCTTCTTCCCCCCTCTCCCCATCCCGAGCCCACCCGCTCCCCCCGGGGGTCCGTCCCCGTACTGGGGGGGAGGGGGGCCCTAACTGGGGGTCCCGTCACTAACTAAGGGGGGGGGGGGGGGAGATGCCCCGCCCCAAACGGGGACACGGGGGACACGGTACCGGGGCTCCTATCCGTGACTTTGGGGGACAGATGGGTGTCCCGAGGGTCCCATCTCTGTATGGGGGGGTCACTGTACCGAGGGTCCCATCCCTATACCTGGGGGGGGGGGCGGGGGGGCGGTGGTACTGGTGCCCCATCCTAACTGGGCAGATGCAGGGCTGCCCTCCCTGTTCAAGGGGGTGAGAGTACCCGGTGTCCCCGCCCCCCAAACCAGGCGAAGGGGGCATTACCATGTGCCCTGTCCCTAATTTTAGGGTGCATTGTCAGGGTCGTGCCCCGCCCTGCAACTGACCCCTTTCCCAACCAAGGGGTCAGCACCAGACCCCCCATCCCTCAGGGTGCTGGGGGCTGTCCCACCCACCTCATCCACAGCTCTTCCATCCCACAGCAGCCCCCCATCCCCAGGTCCCCCAAACTCACCCCCCTCCCCAATGTGCTTGTGTGTGGTCATCACCGCTGCCCCCCTATTCCCCCCCCCCTCCCCCCTAAGGGCTGTTCTCAGCCCGAATGTCACCTCCGGCCACTGCTGTCCCGGTGGTGGTGGCAGGAGGCTCCGGTGGCCGCAGGCTGCAGCTGGGGCAGCTCGAAGGTGCTTCTGCCTTATCACCTGCCATCAGGATTTCCTTTTTGAGTCATCCGTGCCGTGGCGCGCCGCCGGATCGCACGTCTGTCTCCTCACCGAGCCCATTCAACACCCCCCCCCCGGCCCCCAGCGCTCCCCATCCTCCCCCCAGCCCCATCGTGCTGCTGTCGGGGAGTCCTGGAGCCGTTCCCACCCTGTCTCTTCCTCCCCACAGGTCTCCGTAACCCGGGGTCACCATGTCCTGGCAGCGCTGAGGGCGGCGGGCGGCGGGCGGCGCGAGGAGCCATGGGGAGCATCTACAAGGAGTATTTCAACACGGAGAAGATCCGGGAGCACTACAACTACACCAAGGAGGGTTCGGAGAGCTCCCCCACCACCTCCCGCTGGGTGGTCTCCATCCTCATCGTGGTGCTGTGCTGCTTCATCGTGCTGGAGAACCTCCTGGTGCTCATCTCCGTCTTCCGCAACAAGAAGTTCCACTCGGCCATGTACATCTTCATCGGGAACCTGGCCTTCTCCGACCTGCTGGCCGGCTCGGCCTTCATGGCCAACATCCTGCTCTCCGGGGCCACCACCTTCAACCTGACGCCGGTGCAGTGGTTCGTGCGGGAGGGCACGGCCTTCGCCACGTTGGCCGCCTCCGTCTTCAGCTTGCTGGCCATCGCCATCGAGCGGCACGTGGCCATCACCAAGGTGAAGGTCTACAGCAGCGACAAGAACTGCCGGATGGTGCTGCTCATCGGGGCGTGCTGGGTGATCGCCGCCGCCATCGGCAGCCTCCCCATCATGGGCTGGAACTGCATGAGCGACCTGGAGGATTGCTCCACCGTCCTCCCCCTCTACTCCAAGCATTACGTCCTCTTCGTCACCACCATCTTCACCCTCATCCTCCTCACCATCGTGGGGCTCTACAGCCGCATCTACTGCATCGTGCGCTCCAGCCACGCCGAGATCGCCACCGCCCAGACCCTGGCCCTACTCAAGACGGTCACCATCGTCCTGGGAGCCTTCATCATCTGCTGGCTGCCTGCCTTCATCATCCTCCTCATGGACGCCTTCTGCCCGGTCCGGGCGTGCCGGATCCTCTACAAGGCGAATTATTTCTTCGCCTTCGCCACGCTCAACTCGGCCGCCAACCCCATCATCTACACGCTGCGCAGCAAGGACATGCGCCGGGAGTTCCTGCGGGTGCTGTGCTGCTGCGGGGCCGGGCGCCGGGACAAGCCCCCCGGCCGCTGCGGGGTCCCGCTCCGCACCTCCAGCTCGCTGGACCGCTGCACCCCGAAATACGAGTTACCCACTTCCCCCATCACCCGCGAGTGTACCACCTCCGTCTAGGGGGTCCCGACAGCCCCACAACTGCCCCACGGCTGCCCCATTCATGGCTGCACCATCCATGGCTGCACCACAGCTGCCCCATGGCTGGCCCGTGCCTGTCCCACAGCTGCCCCGTGGCTCGGGGCAGTGGTACGAAGGGAGCGGGCTCGGGGCGGACATTTTTCCAGGTACGGATGGACAACTGCACCTTCATCTGGGCATCTCCCCGCCCCCCCCCCCCCCATCACCCCGCCTGGGGGCATCCCGCCCGGTCCCCCCCCCTCACCCCCCCCCACCCGTTTGCCGACGCTCCGGCTGGGATCACCGTGCCCGGTGTGCGCGCCGGCGTGTGCGCGAGCACGGGCACGCGTGTTGCTCTTCCCACGCCCTGCCCGAGCCCCGGGGCCCCCGTGGGACCTGTCCGACGGGTGCTGGGGCCCCTCCCTGCGCCCGGCTCCCTGCGGCACCCCTGGCGCCAGTGGCAAATCCTCTGCCCCCGGCTGCTCCCCGGCACCGTGGGTGGCTCCGACCGCTGCTCCCGCCGGCGGGCCGTGGGGGTGGGGGGAGCTTTGCCAGGAAAACCCGGGCTTTGGGGTGCCCTTTGGTGTGGGGGGACGATGATGGACACGCACAATGGGACCCCTGCGCCCTCAACGTTCTGCTCCATGGTCCCGCCGCGTGCTGGCGCGCGGAGTTTGGGGGGGCGGCCCTGCCGTGGCCGGCTCCGTCGGGGCTCAGCCCCCCATCACTGTGACCTCCCCCCTCCCATCCTCCCCAGTGACACCTGCCCCCCCCAAGGGATGACGGTTGTATAAAAACGGTGCTTCTCCACCTGCTTCCGCCTCCTTCCTGGCCCTGCGGATCACCGAGACCCCCCCCCTTCCCCCCCTGGAGGGGCTGGGGGCACACACACACACACACACACACATGTGTGGGGGGCACCCCGAGTTCGGCGGGCCTGGCGCTTCCTCGCCTCTGTCTCACAAGGCTCCAGCCTCGACCGCAGCTGCTTCCCCACAGCGATGGTGGCGGCATTTTGGGGAAGGCTCAGTGCCACGCTGGGGGAAGTGAGGGGATGCGCCTTGTGTGTCCCCCCCCCCTCCCCACCCCACAGCCCCACAGGCTCCATCGCTGCTCTTGCAGCCGCCCCAGCCCGGTGCCTCGTGCTCCCCGGTGCCGGCTCAGGCCCGGGATGGCGGCGCTGGCGCCGAAGCCTTTGAAACCCCAATTTGGCCCAGTTTCCTTTCCGAGGGTGCAGAGGAAACGCTGATGGGAAGGGGGGTGGGTTTCGTTTCCTTTCCCCCGCCGCCGCCGTCGGGACGGGTCCCGTCTCGGCACCCCGCAGGCGCCCTGGCAGTGACCCATGGTGTTTTTGGCCTCCCCAGCAGCGCCGGGGCCCCGAGCCGCCTCCGCAGGCGGCGGGAAGGGGAAAGTCCGCTGTTTCCCCATCGCCCGCCATGTTGTAACGTAGGAGCCCCTCGGCCTGACCCGCGGAGCCCCCCGACCCCCGCGGTGGGGGCCGAGCGGTGGTGACGGACGGGGGGAATCCCGCGGGCACGGGAAGCACGAGGCCGTCGTGATTCATTGCGACCGGGCGGGAAACGGGGGAGGGAATGGGGTGGGGGCCCCTCGCTGAAGCCTTGGGGGGGTAGACGGGGGACGTGGGGAGCCCAGCGTGGGGCTGCGTCCTGTGCGGGAGCGTGCGGGGGGCGCTGGGGTCCCTCGGGTGGGTCTCACCCTGGGGCAGCCCTGGGGGGCGTGGAGCTGCCCTGGGGCTGCGGCTGGGCCCTGCCACGGTGCAGCCAGTGGCGCCTCTCATCTGCAGCTGCACTATGGGGGGGGTGTGTGTGTGCCCCCTGTGCAGCCCACCCCCGTCCCCACAGTGGTACGGCCCATACCCGCTGAGATACAGGCTTTGTAACCCCCCCAAACCCGCAGTGCTATGGCCCGGTCCCCCCCCGCCCCGCAGTGGTACGTCCCCCCGGCGTCCCCCCCCCGCCCCGCAGTGGTACGTCCCCCCTGGGTTTCCCCCCCCCGCCCCGCAGTGGTACGTCCCCCGGCGGCCCCTCCCGCCCGGCCCGGTCCGGCCGCCCCGGCCCGGCCGCCCCCGGATAGGTACCGCCCCGCCGGGCCGTGAGCGCGTCCCCAGCTCCCGCCCCCGGGAGGGGCCTCCTGTTCCCCGCGCAGCTCCGTGGACCGCCCCCCCCCCCCGGCCACCCGCGCAGTGGTACGTCCCGCCCCCCCCCCCCCCTCCCGCCATGGTCCGTCCCGCCGCCGCCCCGCCCCCGCCGCTGGTTTCGGCGCGAATCCGCCGCCCGGCCCCGCCGCTCCCGCCGCCGCCGCCGCCCCGATGCCGGCCCGGGCCGCCCCGCTGCCCCCGGCCCCGCTGCCCGCCGAGCTGCGCCGACGGTGAGTCCCCGGGCGCCGGCAGCGCCCCTCGGGCCCCCTCCGCGGGCCCGGGCCTGGCGCTGCCCGGCGCCACCTGCGCCGCGCTGACACCCCGGGACCGCCCCGCGCCCCCAGTGCCGCGCTGACACCCGGGTACCGGGCTTACATCCCTCTGGTACCGGGCTTACGGCCCCCCGGTACCACACTGACTCCCCGGTACCGGGCTTACAGCCCCCTGGTACCGCCCCGCGCCCCCGGTACCGTGCTGACACCCTCCCGTACCACGCCGCGTCCCCGGTACTGCCCTGACATCCCCCCGGTACTGCCCCACATCCCCGGTACCGGGCTTACAACCCCCCGGTACCGCCCCGCACCCCCAGTACTGCACTGACAGCTCCGGTACCGGGCTTACATTCCCCTGGCATTGCACTGCCCCCCTCCGGTACCGCTCTGACCCCCCCCCGTGCTTTCCTGACCCCCCGCCGGTGCTGCCCTTAACCCCCCCAGTATTGCATTGACACCCCCCGGTACCGCTCTGACCCCCCCGGTACCACTCTGACCCCCTGGTGCTGCCCCGACCCCCCCCCCCCGTACCACTCTGATCCCCCTGGTACTGTCCTGACACCTCCCCCCCCCCCCGGTACGGCTCTGACAGCCCCCGGTATGGCCCTGACCCCCCCCCCCGGTATGACCCTGACCCCCGGTACCGCCCACGCTGCCCTGACCCGCCCCCCCCCACCCCTGCCGAGCCCAACGCCACGGTGACAGGCAGCAGTCCCAGCCCTGCCAGGGCTCCCCTGGTGTGACACCCCCCCCAGCTTACCACCCCCATGCAGTACCCTGACCCCCCCCCAGTGCTCCCCAACCCCCCTGCACCCCCTGACCTCCCCCCCCCCCCAGCATGCCGACCCCACGCGTGGCACACGGACCCCCCAGCACCACCCTGACACCCGGCATCACTGTGACCACCCCCCCCTGCCCTGGCACCCTGCCCAACCCCACCGTGACTCACACTGGGGGTCCCCACAGCCCCCCTTGCCCCAGGGGACACCTGTGACCCCCAGCTTGGTTGGGGTGGGGGGGCTGTCCCGCTGCTCCTGCCCCACGTCTGGGCCCCACGTGGCGATGGGGACGCCCGTCCCCGTCCCCACGCAGCTTTGTCCCCCACGCTGCCAGGAGCACCGGCGCGTGTGGCCAACACGGGGGGGGGACCCTGGGTACCCCCCCACCCCAAATCCTCCTGCAGCAGGGGCGCGGAAGTCCCTTCCTGGAGGGGGGCGGAAACGAGGCCCTCTCCTTGCCCTGGGACAGGGGGTTCCAAGCCGTCCCCCTCCTCTCTCTGGAGGGATCCGGCACCGTGTCCCCTCCTGGGGCTGTCGCCCCGGCACCGGCGAGGGCACATGGGGGGCTTGGTGCTTCCTGTGCCCTGCACCCCACCGGCTATTGTCCCTTCCGCTGGGCTCCCGGCATCCCCTGGCCGGCGGGAAGGGGGGAGCCCGCGCTCGCCGGCGGCTGCCGAGCCCTTCTCTGGTTTGGCTGCCCCTCTTCCGGTGCGGCGGCAGCGCGGCGCAGCCTTGGCGCTCCCCGACCTTCCCCTCGCCGCCGTTGGCATCCGCCAAAGCCCCAGCTGCATGGCTGGCCTCACACCCAGGTGCCGATGACCGGATGGGGTTTATCGCCCTCCTGGCAGGGTTAGATTTTGGGGTGGGGGGCAGTGGGGACCCCCTTTAACCTTCCTTGCTGGCCCCGGCGTGAAGGAAGCGGTGCCGGTGTGGGGGCAGGAAGCCGAGAGCAGCGGGCTGCTGGAGGTGAGCTGGGGTGCCGGTGAGCCGGTGCCGGACATGCCGGCAGTGCCGGGGACGTCCTGTCCCGTGTCCTGGCAGCGCTCCGGGGGGGTGGCCACATGGCCCCTGCCCGCTGGACAGGCTCTCCCCATTTCGGCGGGAGAGCCACGGGGGGAGCGCCGGGGTCGCGCCAAGGCGGTGACGGTGACGGTGGGGACAGGGCTTCCTCCCCGCTGTCCCCTCGCTGTGGGGCTGGCGACTGTCCCCGGCCCAGGGGCAGCGCCAACCGCTTCCCCCCACCCTCGGTCACTGCTTTGTGCCACTGGCGCTGTGGGAAGGCGACACGTGGCTTCTCCCCCTGTGGGGTGTTTTTGGGGCCGTCTCCACGCCGGGGTAGGGCACAGGTGGGTGATGAGCACCTCTGCTCCCTCGTGGGGTCCCTTGGGTGCCAGTGTCCCTTCACCAGCCCCCCCTTTACTCCCCATCCCGGAGCCAAGCATCCCTCTTGTTCCCTCTTGGCCCCGCGTGGCGCTCGCTGCCCGGTGCCGTTTTGCAGCCGTTGGGGCAGTTTTGGGGTGTGTCCCGGTTGTCCCCACCCATCAGCATGTCATCACCCCCCCGTCCTTCACCCTGTAACCTTGTTGCCCATCAGCCAGACATGGCCTGACCCCCCCCACCGCTGCTCTCTTGCAGGCTGCAGGACTTGGAGCGGGACGAGGAGAGCCTGAGCGAGAAGGTGAGTGTCCCTGGCGCCCTCGGCTCCGGGCTGGGCTCTGCTGGTGCAACCGGTGCTGCCCGGGAGCTGCTGTCAGGCGCCGGGACGCGTTGTCCAGATCCCCCCCTGGGATGGAGATGGGGATGGGGATGGCGTGGTGGGTGGCCAAGTGAGACCCCGGTGTCCCCATCGCTGGCCCAGCTCCCTGGGCCCACTGAGGGTGCAGTCCCATTGCTGGCCCTGTCTGGTGCCATATGGAAACCGCCGTCACCCCCTTGTCGGGAGGGTCCCTGGGAGCTGGGTGAGGGGTGCCCGGATTGGGGAACGTCCCCGCCGCCCGCCCCCACGCCGTCCCCTCCGTCCCCGCAGGAGTGTGTCAGGGAGAAGCTGAGCCTCATCCATGGCTTCCTCCAGGCCGACGTCCAGAACCAGCTGACTGAGTTGGAAGCCAAACTCCGCTGCAAGGAGCTGTCGGAGGTGGGACCCCGCGTTTCGGGGGGGGTGGGGGGGGGGCTGGGCCCTGCTGGCTCCGTGCCAGGGGGTTCAACGCGCGCTCCCCCCCTGCCAGGAGGGGTACCTGGCCAAGGTGAAGGCCCTGCTGCGCCAGGAGCTCTCTGCAGAGAATGGGGACGTGGCGTCGCTGCTCCAGGCGTCCAACGGCTGCTCCAGGAACGGCGCCTATGGGAGCGACGAGGACTCGGAGCGAGCGGGGCTGGACGGGGAGGACGACAGCGCCATGGAGATGGAGGAAGCAGCCGCCTCTTCCTCCTCGTCGGTGCCCACGCTGCGGGCGCGCAAGGCCCGGAGGAGCCGCTCCAACGGGGAGAGCAAAAGTAACGGCGGCCCCGGGACCCGCGTGGGTTCCCCTCCTCCTGCCCAGCTAATTAGTGTCTGGTCATTAAGCACGTGGCGGCTCCCGGCGGGGTTGAGGGCAGAGCTCCCCCTCGGGAAGGGTTGGGGGGGGTCTCCCTGCCCCGCTCTGGGATGATGGGGTGCAGGGAGTGGGGTTGTGGCTCTGTCACCCGCGGTGGTCCCGGTCCCGCGGGGTGTTGTGGGAGGGGAAGGGCTGTGAAGCGTAGGGGACCCCCCGTTAACGCGACCCCTCGATGGCTTCCTGACAGAGTCTCTCACCAGTTCCCGGGTCACTCGGAGCTCCGGCCGCCAGCCCACCATCCTCAGCATCTTCTCCAAAGGGTCAGTGCCGCGGCGGGGCCGGGACCCCATTTACTGCCTCTTCCCCCTGCCCCCGGGAGCCTTCGCCCTCCTCTTCCTCTCTCCACTGCCCAGGGTTATGGCTCCAGTCCCGAAACTTGGGGTTCCCAAGGAGAGTGGCCTTGGGGAGCTGATGGGTGCTTCCCTGGGGGAACCCCGCTCCTGGCAGAGCCTCATATCCCCCATGTGTGTGTCCCCCTCGTCCCGTGTGTGTCCCCCGCCTTGTCCCCTGTGTCCCCCCTCGTCCCCACCGCCCCCTCGGGCTGATTCCTTCTCAACCCACCAGGCCCAACAAGCGGAAGTCGGAGGAGGTGAACAGGGAGGTGAAGCCAGAAGCCATGAGCGTGGAGAAGGAGGAAGAGGAGCTGGAGGAGAAGGTGTGTGCCGGCGCTGTTGGCGCCCAGGGTTTGGGCCGGTTCCTTTGCCGAGTCAGCGTGTTGTTCCGGAGGGTTCTGGGCTCTCAGGGCTCCCCTCATTCTCCTTTTCTCCCTCAAGGAGCAAGATGAGAAAAGGATTAAAATCGAAGCCAAAGAAGGGTGAGGAGGAAGGCGAGCATCCCAGTGGGGGCCAGGCTCCCTCTCTGTTGGCACGGCGGGGGGGGGACACACGCTGCCGTCGCGCTGCTCCCCGTCCTCATCCCGCCGTGTCTCCTTGCACCCAGGTTGGAGATAAAAGATGAAATCCCTCAGGTCAGAACTCCACCACCCGTGAAGGTCAGTTCCTCACCCCCCTCCGGCACCTCGCACATCCTCTGTGACTCCCAAGGGGTGGGTGGAGTTCCCGAGGGAGGGATGGAGCCACTTCCAACCCTGTAAACACCGCCGGCCCCGGCACGCCGGGCGCAGCCCCATCAGAGCTGTGGGAGCAAGAGGGGGTGGCTGCCATGGTTTTCCCACCTGGATGTGTTCTAAGCATGGAGGGGGCTGGGATAACAGGGGGCTGGGGTAACAGAGGGTCAGGATAACGGGGGGCTGGGGTAATGGAGGGCCAGGATAACGGACCAGAGCCTGGATCCTGATGGCATCGGGGAGGGAAAGCCCGACACCATCTCCCCTTGTCTCGCAGACCACCCCTCCCAAGTGCGTGGACTGCAGGCAGTACCTCGACGATCCCGACCTCAAATTCTTCCAAGGGGACCCCGACGATGCCGTAAGGGGTTTGGTGTTCCCTCTCTGGGGCTGGGGGAGCTGGCACCCTGCCGGGGGGGGCGCCAGTTAAACGCTCTCCCTCCCCTCACCCCTTGCTCAGCTGGAGGAGCCCGAGATGCTGACGGACGAGCGCCTGTCCCTGTTTGATGCCAATGAGGACGGCTTCGAGAGCTACGAGGACCTGCCGCAGCACAAGGTCACCTCTTTCAGGTGAGACACGAGGGGGGGCACGGGTGATAAACCCCCCCCTCCCCCAGTGACTCACAGAGCCCGTGGGGCAGCGCGGCGAGCAACAGCCTCTGTCCCCCGCCAGCGTCTACGACAAGCGGGGCCACTTGTGCCCCTTCGACACCGGCCTGATCGAGAGGAACATCGAGCTGTACTTCAGCGGCGCCGTGAAGCCCATCTACGACGACAACCCGTGCCTGGACGGTGAGTCAGGCCTGGAGGAGCCTCGGGGGGCTGCGGGGATGGGGGTGTCGCTCAATGCCACCTGGACAATGCGCTTGGATCCGGGGTGGGGAGCGGGTGGGGGGGGGTCTTTGCCCCCCGCAGCAGCTCGGGGCAGTGAGGGCTGAGCTCCCTGTTCTCTCTCTTCCAGGTGGGGTGAGGGCCAAGAAGCTGGGCCCCATAAACGCGTGGTGGATCACGGGGTTCGACGGAGGGGAGAAGGCCCTGATCGGCTTCACCACGGGTGAGCGAGGCCGGGGCAGGCCTGGCACGGGGCTTTGAGCCTCCGCTGCGTGTCCGGACAGTGAACGAGCTTGATTCGGGCTCCTGGACCTGGCTGCTGCCGGGATCTTGTGCTGAGGACCCTGCTGAGGCTCGGCTCTGGCTCTGTGTGGCTCGGCAGCAGCCAGGCTCGGTGTTTAAGGGCCTGGAGACCCTCTCACTGAGCTCGCAGAAGCCACTGGAGCTGGGCTGAGCAGGGTGGCTGGAGCTGGGAGCCTCCCTGCCAGCCTTCTCCCAGCAGGACCCATCCGGGAGGGGTAGAAGCTCCCATGGGGGGCGCTGGGGCCGGGTTCAGAGGCAGCTCTCTCTTGGCCGACCTTCTGGGGCTCCGCTGCTCTCTTGCTCTGCTCCCCGGGGTTTTTTGGGCACATTTGTGTTGGGAAAGGCCTTGGAGCAGTTCCAGACCCGCTCAGCCCTCGACTCTGGGTCCCAGCTGGGTGTTTTCCCTACTCTCTGGCCGAACTGGGGGGAGCAGCTGATATTGGGGGGGGGGGTTAAAAAGCTCTTTCCCTTCCCCATTTCTGCGTGGGGGCCTCATGACCCAGCGATACCCAAGGAGCACTTAACTCCCCCATCCATCAGCCAGGGGAGTTTGTAGTGACAGAAACCCCCCCCCTTCTCCACCCAAAACCCCCCCAAACCTGGACTGTCTTTGCTTTCTAGCTAGGTAAAGGTGAAAATAAAAGGCCAGTGCCTGGGTGGCGTGGCCCAGGTTGTGTCCTTGCTCCCCTCCTCTCCCTTCGCTGCGTGGCCGTGGGTCCCTTGTGTGTAGCTCCGTGCACGGGGGGCAGCGTGGAGGGGCTGGTCCTTCCCTCCCCAGGGCCCCAGCTCATCCCTCAGCCCCAGTGAAGCCCGCTGGTGTTTCCCTGTCTCCGCCGCAGCCTTCGCGGATTACATCCTGATGGAGCCCAGCGAGGAGTACGCGCCCATCTTCGCCCTCATGCAGGAGAAGATCTACATGAGCAAGATCGTGGTGGAGTTCCTGCAGAACAACCGCGACGTCAGCTACGAGGACCTGCTCAACAAAATCGAGGTGCAGAGGCGCCGCCGCCGGTACCTGGGGGTCGGGGGGTGGGTGGGGGGTGTTGTTACCCTTCCCCTAACCCCCCCCCTCCCCCGTTCCCCTCCCTGCCTCCCCGCAGACCACCGTGCCCCCCGCGGGGCTGAACTTCAACCGCTTCACGGAGGACTCGCTCCTGCGGCACGCCCAGTTCGTGGTGGAGCAGGTGGAGAGCTACGACGAGGCCGGGGACAGCGACGAGCCCCCCGTCCTCATCACGCCCTGCATGAGGGACTTGATCAAGCTGGCTGGAGTCACCCTGGGGAAGAGGCGAGTCCCTGTGTCCCCTCTCCCTCTGGGGGTTGGGGGGGGCACTTGGCTTTGCAGCGTCCCGGGAGGAGCCTGAGTGTTGGTTTCCCCAGCAGCTTTGCACATCCTTCCAGGGAAACCCTCCAGCCTGTTCCCAGCTGGAGGCTTAGGCTCAGTGGTGTGAGTGGCGCTGGGGAAATGGGACTAGAAATCCTCCTGCAGCCAGGAAAACCCTCTGCCCTGTGCTGCCCCGAGGGAGGAGACGGGTTGGGCTGGGTCCCCAGAGCCTGGCTTTGCTCTGTGATGCCACAGCGTCCCTCTGGGATCTGCTGCCACCCACCACACGTGCCTGGGTGCCTGTTAGGGGATCCCACTGCGATCCTCACCTCTCAGGGGAAGGAGCTCTGCTCCCCAGGGAACCCTCCTGGGCTGCTGGGCTGTTGGTTGCTGCTGGAGCCGTGGTGAGAGTCCCCTCTCACCCCTCTCCCTTTGGTGACAGGCGAGCTGTGAGGCGACAGGCCATCCGGCACCCCACCAAAATAGACAAGGACAAGGGTCCCACCAAAGCCACCACCACCAAGCTGGTGTACCTCATCTTCGACACCTTCTTCTCGGAGCAGATTGAGAAGGACGAGAGGGAAGACGACAAGGAGAACGCCATGAAGCGCCGGCGCTGCGGCGTCTGCGAGGTAACGGGGGTGCCGGCACGGAGCCGGGGTGACTTCATCTCCTCCCCCCCCCATCATCCTGCCTGGGATCCTTTCCAGGGGCAGGGGGTGGATTTTCCCAAGGCCACTGAGCTCCCTGCCGTCCCCATCCCTCCTTCCTGTGGCACCTCTGCCCGTGCCCAGCCCGTGCCCTGTCCCTGCCGCAGGTCTGCCAGCAGCCCGAGTGTGGGAAGTGCAAGGCCTGCCAGAACATGGTGAAGTTTGGGGGCAGCGGGCGCAGCAAACAGGCCTGTTTGCAGAGGAGGTGCGGCCCCCACCCCCCACAACCTCCTCCCGAAATCCTCCCCCCCCCACCCCCACCCCTCTGGAAGGAGGGGACACGGTCCTGGCGCCGTGCCTCGCCATGGTGACACTCCCTGTGTCCCCAGGTGTCCCAACCTGGCTGTGCGGGAGGCTGATGAGGATGAGGAGGTGGATGACAACATCCCCGAGATGCCGTCCCCCAAGAAGATGCTGCAGGGCAGGAAGAAGAAGCAGAACAAGAGCCGCATCTCCTGGGTGGGGGAGCCCATCAAGGTGAGGCTGGGCTGGGCGGGGGGCTGGGGATGAGGAAGGGGGCTGAGGGGGGTTTAACTGGGGCTCTCCCCTGTCCCCCGGCGTCCGCAGCGCGATGGGAAGAAGGACTACTACCAGAGGGTCTGCATCGACTCCGAGACCCTGGAGGTGGGAGACTGCGTCTCCGTCAGCCCCGACGACCCCACCAAGCCGCTCTACCTGGCCAGGTCGGTGCTGAGGAGGGGGGGTCTCTGCCGCGGGGACAGCTGGTGTCCCCAGTTAGAGGACCCTCGTTGCTTGGGGGTGCTGTTTGAGGGCTCTCTGGCTCTGGCAGGGCTCGGAGCAGCTCCAGCCCTTTCCGGGTGCCCCGTGACCCTTGTCTCCTTCCCTCAGGGTAACAGCCATGTGGGAGGACAGCAGTGGCCAGATGTTCCACGCACACTGGTTCTGCCCGGGCTCGGACACCGTCCTGGGAGCCACCTCCGACCCCCTGGAGCTCTTCCTGGTGGATGAGTGTGAGGACATGCAGCTCTCCTACATCCACGGCAAAGTCAAAGTGATCTACAAGGCACCCTCGGAGAACTGGTCCATGGAGGTGGGTGAGGGCCCTGCGACCCCCCCCAGCTGGGCTGGGGTGCAGCACCCACCCCCCCCTCACCCTGACACCTCTCTCCTAGCAGGGCGGGCTGGACATGGAGATCAAGATGGTGGAGGACGATGGGAGGACGTACTTCTACCAGATGTGGTACGACCAGGAGTACGCTCGGTTTGAGTCCCCGCCCAAAACCCAGCCCACGGAGGACAACAAGTACAAGTGAGCCACACCTGGGGTCCCTCTGGGGTCCACTCTGCCCAAAATGAGCCGGGGGAGCCTCTGGCAGCACCGCGGCCGCGCGTCAGCAGCGTCCTGTCCCCTCCCCCAGGTTCTGCATGAGCTGCACGCGCCTGGACGAGGTGAGGCACAAGGAGATTCCCAAGGTGGCTGAGCCGCTGGAGGAAGGGGATGGGAAGATGTTCTACGCCGTGGCCACCAAGAACGGCGTGCAGTACCGGGTGGGGGACGGCGTCTACCTCCTGCCAGAGGCCTTCTCCTTCAGGTGGGTGCTTGCAGAGGGCTGGAAGACCCCCCTTGGGGGGCTCTTCGGGCAGTGAATCCCACCTGGAAAGGAAACAGCTGCTAACTCCAGCTTCCAAGAGCTTAGCTTAAAAGTCAAAGTGCTTCTAAGCCCGGTTTCACCCCCTGTGACTCAGTGGGGAGGCTCCTCTCCCATCAGACGGTCCCGCTGGCCGAGCTGCTGCGTGTCAGCAGAGGAATCGAATCCTTTCCTGTCTCTTTCTTCCCCTTTCCCAAGCCTGGGCCCAGCTGGGTGGGAGGGGAAACATGGCCCTGCCTGTGGTTATGGGGGAGAAACAGAAACCCCTTTGGGAAGGGGGCTGGGGCAGCAGCACCCTGCTTCGCAGAGGGGATAGTCTGGGGGTGAACTGCCCTCACAGGGGGTTCGGTGCCCAAGGAGAGCGGAGGAGGAGGAGGAGGAGGAAGGCTAGGCAGCGATGTGGGAGGAGGAGACTCTGCTGTTAGGTGGGAGGGTTTGTTTTCTGGTGGGGGGGGAAAGGGATACCCCAACCTTCTCTGCTTCCCCCCAGCATGAAGCCCGCCAGCCCGGCCAAGCGCCCCAAGAAGGAGGCGGTGGATGAGGAGCTGTACCCCGAGCACTACCGCAAGTACTCCGAGTACATCAAGGGCAGCAACCTGGACGCGCCCGACCCCTTCCGCGTGGGCCGCATCCGGGAGATCTTCTGCCACATCCGCAGCAACGGCAAACCCAACGAGGCCGACATCAAGCTGCGCATCTGCAAGTTCTACAGGTCAGCGGGGCTGCAGAGACCCCCTGACCCTCCTTGTGCCCCTCCTTGTGCCCCTCCTTGTCCCCTTCCTTGTCCCCCCTTCCCTCAGGGGGCTTTGGGGCTCTCTGGGGATGTGGGGTCTGGGGGAAGCTTGGTGCTGTTGGCTCAAGGTGGTGCTGGAGCTGGGTGCCTGGAGTGCTGTTCCAAGGGGCTGCCTCTGGGGCAGTCTGGGCTCAGGCTTGGTCGCTGAGCTGCACCACCAGCGCTGTCCCAGGGTGAATTTTTGGGTGAATATTGGTTCACCCAAATATTTATGAGCTCTCAGTCACCTCCCTGTCAGGGATGGGAGCTCAGAGCCCGTGTGTTTGGAGCCTCACAGCTCCTCCCTTAGGATCTCTCTTGCCTTTAAATTCACCTACCAGCCCTGGTATTGACTCCCCCTCCCTCCTCTAAGAAAATCACCCTCCAAACCCCCTCCCTGTGTTGTGAAACATGTCACCTCTGTGGGTGCTGTGCCCAGCAGACACGCACAGCCGGAGGAAATACACCCTGTCCCTGGGGAGCCGGAACGGTGCCAGAGCCGGCGGCTGCACCAGCCTGAGGCTCCTGCTGCAAACATTCCTCCCACCCAGGTGCTTTTTGTCCCCCCCCCAGGCCCGAAAACACGCACAAGTCCATGAAGGCCAGTTACCACGCAGACATCAACCTCCTGTACTGGAGCGACGAGGAGACCACGGTGGATTTCCGCGCCGTGCAGGGCCGCTGCACCGTGGTCTACGGGGAGGACCTGACCCAGAGCATCCAGGACTACTCTGCTGGAGGGCTCGATCGCTTCTACTTCTTGGAGGTGAGGAATTTGGGGTGGAAAGGGGTCGGGGAGGGTCTGGCTGTGTCCCTGGGGCCCTGAGTGGAGCAGGCTGTCCCTCCATCCTGTGTCTCCGGGGGTGTTTTGCCCAGGGGAGCTGTGCTGTGGGGGGTTTCTGGCCCGTTGTGGTCTCCTGGGGCACAAGTGTCAGGCACAAGGGGAGTTTTAATCTGAGTGGCACCAGGACCTGGCTGGAGCAGTCGCTCCCTGGGGTGCTGAGGGGACAATTGGGACCCTTGGGTGACTGAACCCAGCCCCCTGAAGCGATGGAGAAGGGAGGTGGTGGCTCCTCTGCGGCCCCCGTGTCCTGCCCTGTGGCTTCAAGGGGGGTGTTGGCAGCACCTCAGCTGTTCCTGAGCTGTTCAGGTGTCCCACACTCCTCCTCTCCCTCAGGCTTACAACGCCAAAACCAAGAGCTTTGAGGATCCTCCCAACCACGCTCGGAGCTCTGGCACTAAAGGGAAGGGGAAGGGGAAAGGGAAAGGTGAGTGTCTGGGGGGATGGACGGGTGTGTGTGTGCCGTTACGCGCTGCCGAGCGGAGATAAGACCCACCAGGTGTGTGTGGTGCCCCCCGTGCCCCAGCATGGGCAGGATGTGGTTTTAAGGAGCCTGAATGGCTTTGAAATGAACCTTAGAGAGGAGCAGCACCTGCTGCTTCAGAGGAGAGGAGCTTTGCACCTGCCAACCCTCTGCTGGGGGCTCCATAAGGCAGGGATCCCAGCCCCGCTCCCAGTTACACAGGGATCCCCACCCTGCTCCCAGTTACACAGGGCTCCCCACCCTGCTCCCAGCATGGAGAGGGGGCTGCCCCTGGACCCTTGGGAACTCTACCCACTTGCACAGGGAAGGGGATCACACGGGGATGGAGGGTGTGGGGAAAGGTGGAGGTTCCCCTCCCAAAGGCACAGGCGCCTTCTGGCCTCATCGGTGAGATGCTGAAGGGGCAGAAAGGTGCTTGAAGCTGCTGCCGCTGTGGGAGGAGGGGCAGCAGAATCTGCCTGGTAAGCACTGCCAGGAGGAAATGGCTTCTCCTCCGCAGGCAAAGGCAAAGGGAAGGCGTCGGCGAGCTGCGAGCAGCGCGAGCAGCAGCCCGTGGAGCTGAAGCTGCCCAAGCTGCGCACCCTGGATGTGTTCTCGGGCTGCGGGGGGCTGTCCGAGGGCTTCCACCAGGCAGGTGAGCGGCAGAGCCGGGGCCGGGCTGCTCCCGGGGGCTGCGGGGCTGGGCAAGGGGTGTGTGGAGGCAGCACCCTGCTCCCCCCCCGCCCCCCCCAGCAGCCTGGAGACGCTGCGCTGCCCGTCCCCAGGCGTGTCGGAGACGCTGTGGGCCATCGAGATGTGGGAGCCGGCCGCCCAGGCCTTCCGGCTCAACAACCCCAGCACCACGGTGTTCACGGAGGACTGCAACGTGCTGCTCAAGCTGGTCATGTCCGGAGAGAAGACCAACTCGCTGGGGCAGAAGCTGCCGCAGAAGGGGGACGTGGAGATGCTGTGCGGGGGCCCCCCCTGCCAGGGCTTCAGCGGCATGAACCGCTTCAACTCCCGCACCTACTCCAAGTTCAAGAACTCCCTGGTGGTCTCCTTCCTCAGGTGAGCAGGGGGGGGCGGCGAGGAGCTCTGGGGGCACAGACGCAGACCCCCTCCCCGCCTCGAGGCCCGCTGTGTCCTCGCTCTGTGCCCCCCCCCCCCTCTCCCCCCCCATTCCCCCCCCCACAACCCCCACAGCTACTGTGACTACTACCGGCCCCGGTTCTTCCTGCTGGAGAACGTGCGGAACTTCGTGTCCTTCAAGCGCTCCATGGTGCTGAAGCTCACCCTGCGCTGCCTGGTCCGCATGGGCTACCAGTGCACCTTTGGGGTGCTGCAGGTACGGGGGGGTCACCCCTGGGGGAAGAGCCCTGCTCTGGCCCGGCTCTGCCGAGGAGACGTGTCCTTCCCTGGCTCCTCTCAGCGGCTTCAGGGATGTTTCCCCTACCACTTTTGGGGGCAAAGACACAGGGGAGGGAAGCTCCAGCCCCTTCAGGAGTTTTTCTTCCCTTCCCTTCCTTTCCCCTTCCTCTTTTTCCCCCTTCCCTTTCCCCTTCCTCTTTTTCCCCCTTCCCTTTCCCCTTCCTCTTTTTCCCCTTCCTCTTTTTCCCCTTCCTCTTTTTCCCCTTCCTCTTTTTCCCCTTCCTCTTTTTCCCCTTCCTCTTTTTCCCCTTCCTCTTTTTCCCCTTCCTCCTTTCCCCTTCCTCTTTTTCACCTTCCTCCTTTCCCCTTCCTCTTTTTCCCCTTCCTCCTTTCCCCTTCCTCCTTTCCCCTTCCTCTTTTTCCCTCTTCCTCTTTTTCCCTCCTTCCTTTCCCCTTCCTCCTTTTCCCCTTCCCTTCCTCCTTTTCCCCTTCCCTTCCTCCCTTTCCCCTTTCCCTTCCTCCCTTTCCCCTTTCCCTTCCTCCCTTTCCCCTTTCCCTTCCTCCCTTTCCCCTTTCCCTTCCTCCCTTTCCCCTTTCCCTTCCTCCCTTTCCCCTTTCCCTTCCTCCCTTTCCCCTTTCCCTTCCTCCCTTTCCCCTTTCCCTTCCTCCCTTTCCCCTTTCCCTTCCTCCCTTTCCCCTTCCCCTTCCTCCCTTTCCCCTTCCCTTCCTCCTCCCCCCCGCCAGGCCGGGCAGTACGGCGTGGCGCAGACGCGGCGCAGAGCCATCGTGCTGGCCGCAGCCCCCGGCGAGAAGCTGCCCATGTTCCCCGAGCCGCTGCACGTGTTCGCGCCCCGCGCCTGTCAGCTCAGCGTCGTGGTGGACGACAAGAAGTTCGTCAGCAACATCACCCGGTGAGCCCGCGGAGCTGCGCCGGGCTGCGAGGGGGGGGCGAGGTTTTGGCTGCTCACACCCCCCCCCCCCCCTTCCTCCCTCGCAGGACCTATTCCGGCCCCTTCCGCACCATCACCGTGCGGGACACCATGTCCGACCTCCCGGAGATCAGGAACGGCGCCTCCGCCCTGGAGATCTCCTACAACGGGGAGCCCCAGTCGTGGTTCCAGCGCCAGATCCGGGGGTCCCAGTATCAGCCCATCCTCAGGGACCATATCTGCAAGGTGTGGATGCTGGGCTCTCCACGGAGGGCTGACCCCCTTCTTCCCCAGCCCCCAACCCAAGGGCAGGTTGGATGGGGGTGGGATGAGAGGGGATCCTCCCCCCCAAAGCCCTCTCTGGTTAATTGATGGAGCTGCAGGGGCTCTGTCCCCCTTCCTGATCCTTCCCTGGAGAGAGGACTGGGCTCTGGGGAGTGGCCAGTGTTCCTCTGCATCCCCTACCCTGGGACGGTGATGGCGGTGGGCTTGTCGTTGGCAGGACATGAGCGCCCTGGTGGCAGCCCGGATGAGACACATCCCCTTGGCCCCCGGTTCCGACTGGCGCGACCTGCCCAACATCGAGGTGCGGCTGTCGGACGGCACCACCACGCGCAAGCTGCGCTACACGCACCACGAGAAGAAGAACGGCCGCAGCAGCTCCGGGGCGCTGCGGGGGGTCTGCTCCTGCGTCGAAGGTGGGCCCTGGTTCACCATAAAATCATCTCTGGATGCTTCTCCATCCCCTCCTCGCCTTCCACGTCCTCCTCATCTTCTCTCCATGTTCCCAGGCAAGCCCTGCGACCCCGCGGACAGGCAGTTCAACACCCTCATCCCTTGGTGTCTGCCCCACACCGGCAACCGGCACAACCACTGGGCCGGGCTCTACGGACGCTTGGAGTGGGACGGCTTCTTCAGCACCACCGTCACCAACCCTGAGCCCATGGGCAAGCAGGTGGGTGCCGCCATGTCCCTCCTGCCTGCCGGGTGTTGCCGAACGGCTGCCGGAGGCCTGGACTGTTGGGTTTCTTCACTGCCGTAGGGTCGGGTGCTGCACCCGGAGCAGCATCGAGTGGTGAGCGTGAGGGAGTGCGCCCGCTCGCAGGGCTTCCCTGATACCTACCGCCTCTTCGGGAACATCCTCGACAAGCACAGACAGGTGAGTGCCACCCGCTCGCCGGCCATGGCAAACCCCTCACCGACGGCATGGTGTCCCCTTGCCGGTGGCGTAGCGGTGCCGGCGCTCGGCGTTAACCCTCCCTCTGTCGCAGGTCGGTAACGCAGTGCCTCCTCCTCTAGCCAAAGCCATCGGGCTGGAGATCAAGTCGTGTGTGTTGGCGAAGTTGAGAGAAGACATGGCGGGTAGGTCCCGTGGCGCGAGGCGCCGCCATTCCCCTACCCTGCGCTGCACGCGCCAGCGCCAGCCTCAAGCCCTCCCTTGGGAAGGGGGAGTCCTGATTTAGGGCTGGGGGGCCAGAGAGGGCTGGGTTGGGGTCCGGCAGCATCACCCCTTCCTCTATCCCCAGAGACCAGCGCCGCAGAGAAGATGGAGACCATGGAAAGTGCGGAGTGAGGCGCGGCCTCTCCTCCGGCGCCAGGACTCCCAATCATGCACTGATTTATTTTAATGCCCTTTTGTTTGTTTGTTTGTCCGTTTGATTTCATTTTGGGGGGGGGGGGGGTGGTTGGTGGTTGATTTTGGGGGGATTTTTTGTTAGTTTTGGGGGGGGCAGGGGTTTTGTTTGGGGTTTTTTGGGGGCGTTTGTTTTGGGTTGGGGTTTTTTTTTTTGTGGTTTTTTTTTGTTTTGGTGTTTTTTTGGTTTTTTTTTTGTTTCTTTTTATTTCTTTTTGGTTTTTTTTTTTCTTTGAGTGTTTTTTTTGTTTTGTTTTGGAGGTATTTCTGTGTGTGTGAGGTTTTTTTTTGGGGTACATGTGGGGTTTGTTTTTTTTTTTTGTTTTGAGTTGGTTTTGTTGAATTCCCTGCCCCCCCCCCCCCCCCCCCCACCAGGGACCCTCTGTGACCTGTCGTACCCCCCCCTCCCAACACCCACCCCGGCTCGTGTCTGTCTCCCGCCTTTCCCTCAGCCGCTGTCTGTGATGGTCAAACTCCACTACCGCCCCGGGGCGCCCCCCCAGCCCCGGCAGAGCCCCGCGGGCCCCCCCCCCCCAGCCCTCCTGGCCCTGCCCTGGGGCCGCCCCGCTCCCTGTTTTTACGCCGCATTGTACTGAAAATAATAGGCCGCTTTGTACAAGTGGGAATTGATACTTTATGTAGTTTTTATATGTTGTAATATTTCTTCAAATAAATCTCTCCTATAAATTATACCCCCGCCCCGCCCCCTCCGCTCTCTGGGGCCTGGCCTGGGCCTAGGCCCGGGCCCGCCGCGGCGTCGCTTGGCAACCGCTTCCCGCCATGCAACGCGCCCCTGCGGGCGCCTCGCCCCTTCCTACCTTTCCCGCCTGCCCCGCGCCGGAAGTGGCGTATCGCCGCCGGAAGCGTGGCGCCTCCTTCCGGTCGCTGGACGTGAGGGGAGGTGGAAGCGCGATGCCGACGGGAGACTACGAGTGAGAGGCCCGGGACGGGGTCGGGGAGCGGGACGGGCCCCGGGAGCGGCGGTGGGAGGCGGGCCCGGCCCGAGGAGCGGGGCCGTAGCGGAGGAAGGCCTGGAGGGGCGAGGGGGGAGCGGGGCTGGGGCCCGGCGGGATTGGCGGGGGAGGGGAAGGGGAAGGGGAAGGGAAGGGGAAGGGAAGGGGAAGACGGGGGGAGGGAAGGGAGGGAGGGGAGAGAAGGGGAAGGTCCCCGGAGAAGGGCCCGGCACCGGGCCGGCGGTTTAAGGCTGTGCTCTCCCCGCAGCTCGAAGCCCAGCTGGGCCGACCAGGTGGAAGAGGAGGGTGGAGAGGACGGTGAGTGTCTCCTGCCGCGGGGCCCGTCCCCTCCCCCTTCTCCTGTTGCTCCTCCTGATAGGGATGTTTTATCCGGAGGAAAACGGCAGCAGCTGCTCCCAAACCAGCGTGGAGACGCGTCCATGCTTTGCCTGAGGCCCAGACCAGGCTCCTGGGGCTCTTCTCCAAGGCTGAGCCTTGGCGAGTGGAGTGTGTCAAGCCCAGATCAGGGAGCAGGACGCTGCTTACCAGCCTTATTCCCACCTACTTTAAGGGTTGGAGAAGCCCAGGGACTCAGAGCAGCTCTGGTTTATTGGTTCTTTGGCCTTTTCCCGTGCTCAGAGAAGGGACTGAGCCGGGGCTGCTTCTCCCCTCTCTTTTTCTGGCAGACAAATGCATCACCAGCGAGCTGCTGAAGGACATCCCCCTGCCAGGGGTGCTGGGGGGCAGCCTGGAGCGCTGAGGCCGAGCTGCTGAAGGAGGTGAGAGCTGGCTGAGCGGCCCGGGGCAGGGGGGGCCTGTTTTCCTGCTTCCTCCCCTGTGTGGTTCATCATCCCCCCTGTCCCCTCCCCCTCCCACAGGTCCCCTCCCCCTCCCCAAAAGAGCTCATCAACGGCAACATCAAAACCATCACGGAGTACCGCGAGGAGGAGGATGGGCGCAAGGTGAAGGTGAGTGGGGCGTCCTGGGTGGATGTTCTGGTTTCTCCCTGCTGCTGGGCTCGCTCTTCTCCCCTCCTGGGGAGCCCTGTGGGAGCCCAGCTCCACTGGGCCCCCCGGGGCCTCTGGTGCTCAGTGGTTCCCTGGGGCCCTTACAGATCATCCGCACCTTCCGCATCGAGACCAGGAAGGCCTCCAAGGCCGTGGCCCGTCGGAAGGTGAGTGTGTCCCAGGGGCAGGACCCTCTTTCCTCTCCTGTTCCTTCTCCAGCTCCCACCCACCCCTTCAGAAGGGGGGAACGCTTCCCTTCTCACCAACTCTGCTCAGTGACTGGAAATGTGCCGCTGAACTCACCCCCCCCCCCTCCCCAATTTTCCCTCCTCCCTTTTCTCCCCAGAACTGGAAGAAATTTGGTAACTCGGAGTTTGACGCCCCCGGCCCCAACGTGGCCACCACCACGGTGAGCGACGATGTCTTCATGACCTTCATCACCAGCAAGGAGGTGAGTGGAACGTGCTGGGAGCTGGGGGGGGCTGGTGGGCAGCCCCAGCTTCGTGGCAGAGCCGGTGGGATTGCAGGGGTGTCCCTATTCTCCCCCCCATCCAGGACCTGAACTGCCAGGAGGAGGAGGACCCCCATGGAACAAGCTGAAGGGGCAGAAGATCGTCTCGGTGCCGCAATCTGCAAGGGCGACCACTGGACCACCCGCTGCCCCTACAAGGACACGCTGGGCCCCCATGCAGGAAGGAGCTGGCTGAGCAGCTGGGACTGTCCACAGGGGAGAAGGAGAAGCTGCCTGGGGGTACGTCCTGGGTCGGGGGGTGCAGTGGGGGGAGCCATGTTTCAGCTCTGGGTGCGCTCACCCGCCCTTGCCCCTCTCCTCTCCAGCTGCCTGGGGGTACATCCTGGGTGGGGGGGTGAGCTGTGGTTCGGCTCTGGGTGTGCTCACCCCCTGCCCTTCCCCTTCCCAGAGCCGGAGCCGGTGCAGGCTCAGCAGAGCAAGACGGGCAAGTACGTCCCCCCCAGCCTGCGGGACGGAGCCAGCCGCCGCGGGGAGTCCATGCAGCCCAACCGCCGCGGTGAGTCCCGGCCCGGCCGTGCCACGTGTGCTCTGTGTGCCACGGCCCTGTGGCCTTGACTCTGTCATCCTTCCCTGTCCCTTCAGCTGACGACAACGCCACCATCCGTGTCACCAACCTGTCCGAGGACACGCGTGGAGACCGACCTCCAGGAGCTGTTCCGCCCCTTCGGCTCCATCTCCAGGATCTACCTGGCCAAGGACAACGACCACCGGCCAGTCCAAGGTACAGGGGGGGGGTTTGCTCCTTGAGGGGGGCTGAGGAAGAACCTCCCCAATCTCTCTAGGGGTGGGGAGGGGGAAAGGGCTTGGGCTGAGCCAGGGCAGGGGCAGGTCAGACCCCGGACAGGCCACCCAGGGAGGGGTCGAGTCACCGCCCGGGATGGGTGTAAGAGCTGGGCAGACGAGGCACTCGGGGGTGGGGGTGAGCAGGGGCCTCAAAGGGCTTTTCCAGCCTGGGGATCCCGGGATCCCCTCTCATCCCTCTCCTCCTGCCCCAGGGTTTCGCCTTCATCAGCTTCCACCGCCGGGAAGACGCTGCCCGTGCCCATCGCCGGCGTCTCCGGCTTCGCTACGACCACCTGATCCTCAACGTGGAATGGGCCAAGTAAGTGTGGGCTCTGTGGGGATGGTCCCACGGGGGGATTGGTGTGGGGGGACACGCTCTGTGTCCCTGGTGCTGCCCTTCCCTCCCCTCACCACACCCTTTCTCCTCCACAGACCCTCCACCAACTGAACCCGGTGCCGCCGGATCCAGCCAGAGCAGCTGGTGCCTCTAAATAAAGACACGAGGTCTGGAACGCACTGAGCATGGGGCTGAGCGTGTTGGGGGGGGGTCTGGTCTGAGCACGGGGGTCCCCCTCACTGCACCATCCTCTGGCAAAGCACGTGGCAGGGCTGGCAGTGCCTGAGCCAGCACCCAGAGGAAGGGGGGTGGTGTTTCTGCCAAGAAATGAGGCACGTATGGGCCTGGTTTAATCCCCCTTCTCCAGTGTTTCTGCTGTTCTGGGGGGCAACACACCCCCATGTGCTGTGCTGAGCCCCGGGGGGGCTGTACCCCACCTGACAGCTCAGGGAAGGGCCACCCTGGGAGGGGACACCCCACCTTTCCCCCCACTCAGACCCCAGCACAGCCCAAACACCCATTCCAAGCAGTGTATTATTGCACAGGAGCAGGGACAGGGGAGCAGGGGGGGGATCCCCTTCCTCCCCCCACCCCACAGTCTCAGTGTTTCCCCTTCGTGGTGCGTTTGGGCCTCCGGAAAATCATCTTCCCCTTGGGCAGCAGCTTCCCCTGGCCCTTGGGCAGGCAGCTTCCCCCGGCCCTTCAGCCCTGCAGCCACCTCGCCTGGAGCCGGGACCAGCCCCTTCCCCGGGGGCGGGCGCTCAGCTCCCCGGTGCTGCTTTCGGCGGTTCCCCCCAGGCCTGGCCCGGCCGTGGGGCTGTGAGTCCCCTTGGTGCCAGTTCTCCCTTGTGCCGCTCCCCCGGTGCTGGTTTTCCCTTCCTTGGTCTCCCTGGTGCCTGTTTCCCCCTCCTCTGTCTCCCCGGCGCCGTGGGGTGCTGACTGCTGGGGCGCTGCCTGGGACCGCTGGGCCGCTGCTCGGGCTGGTTCTGCCGCCGGCGTTTCCTCAGCGGCGCAGCCCCTGAGGGGTGTCGCTTCCTCTTGGTGCGGCTGGGGAAAGAGATCTGGGGGGGTGGGAGAGGTAAAAAAAGGGGGGGGGGTGTCAGCAAGAAAGGGGGTGTCGGGGCGCAGGGGGGGTCTCGGGGGCTGCCGCCGTGTCAGAGCGTTTACTTTGAACCGGGATCACGGGGAGCTCAAGGTTTTTGGTGTCATCAGCCACCGGCGGGATGGGAAGGGAGGGGTTGGGGGGGCTCATTCCCCCCCACACTCACCCGCGTCCGGCTCCTGGCCCAGCTCCTGCCGGTAGTACTCGGCGTCGCTCTCCTCCGACTGCTCGGCCGCCTCCGGCTGCTCCGGCGCCCGGGATCCTCGGCGTCGCTGTCGCCATCCTGCTTGCCGCTTGCGCCGGATCCCCACCAGGCTCTTCTCCCTGCGGCACGGTCACGGTTTGTGTGCCTGGCTGGGCGCTGCCAGAGCCTGGTGCTGCCAGAGCCCGGTGCTGCCAGAGCCGTCCCGGCGCTGCCAGAGCCGTCCCGGTGCTGCCAGATCGGTCCCGGCGCTGCCAGAGCCCGGCACTGCCAGAGCCCGGCGCTGCCAGATCGGTCCCCGGTGCTGCCAGATCGGTCCCGGTGCTGCCAGAGCCCGGTGCTGCCAGACCCGGTGCTGGCCAGAGCCCGGCGCTGCCAGATGGGTCCCGGTGCTGCCGGATCGGTCTCGGTGCTGCCGGTGGTCCCGGTGCCACCCTCACTCTGTGCGCCTCGCGCTGCCGCCGCTTGCGTTCCACGTCCGCCTCCTGCTTCCTGCGCCGCTCGGCCTTGAGCTGGAGCTTGGCTTCCTTCCGCGCCAGGATCTCCTTCACCTCCTCCTCATTCTTGTGGACTTAAAACACACCGGGATGGGGGGGGGGGGGCAGGGTGAGACCCCCCAGCCTGAGCCTCCCCCCGGAGCCGGGCCCCGCGGCGCGGCACTCACCGAAGCTGTGGAAGAGCACGTTGCCCCTGCGCCAGCCCTTCCTCCACCTTGATGAGCTGCAGAGTCATTCGTGGCCCGATCTAGAGGGACACAGAGAAACCCCGTCAGGCCCCGTGGCGCCCCCTCCCCGCCCCCTCCCCTCCCCTCCCCAGGGGCCGACGGCGGGGCCGCGGTGCCGCAGACCTCGGTGAGGCGCACGGCGCTCTGCTGCGCCTTCATGTTTGCCTCGGCCGGCGTAGGCCTGTGGCAGCTCCAGCACGTTGTGGGTCCCGTCCTGCTCCCGCTTCGCTCTCCGACAGGTTCACGTCTCTGCCGGGGAAAGAGGAGCGTGGCTGGGGGGAGAGGGGCGCAGCGGGGTGGGGGGGAGGGCTGGGGGACACCTCTGGGCCCCCCCTCCCCGTTCCTCTCCCATTCCTCTCCCCTTCTCAGCCCTCCCCACGCACTTCACCAGCAGCTCGCTGATGTCCTCGAAGCGGCTCATGTTGGGGAACTTCTCCTGCAGCAGTTTCTTCAGGCCTTTGCTCACCCCCACGGGCACAACCTTCACACTGCTGCAGGGAGGAGGAGGAGGAGGAGGATGACGAAGGCCTCAGCATTGCAACATGGGGCCCAAACAAGCACATCAGGGGCCGGACACTCACTAGTGCCTGAAGTCCAGGAGCTGCGTCTCTGTGTCGTAGGTGATGAGCAAACACCTCTTGATGCTGTTGAGGTTGACCTGAGGAAGAAGAGGAGAGGAAGAGAAGGAGGAAGAAGAGGAGGAGATCAGTCTCAGCGCTTCCCACTGACCACGGTGGCCGCTCCCCTCTGCGGGTGTTGTGCTGGGGGGGTTGATACCCCCAACCACCCAGATCCCCATTCTGTGGGGGCCCCTCCCCTCCCAATCTGCGTTCCCACATCATTCCATCCTGGATGTGGAATCAGGCACAGGGAGTTAATTAAATCCAAGCCCGTTAATTGCTGCTCCCAGTGATCCAAATCCCCTCTGTTCCCCCCCGAAGAGACTCGATGTATTGATGGAACCGATCGGGGAAGCCTGGAGGGGGCAGGAAAAGGGTCTGGGGGGGAGGGAGGGAACCCCCCCCCCACAACCCCCCCTCACGTACCCTGTGGGACGTTGATGGAGGGAAACATGTTCTGGAACATGGTGGCCATGAGCTTGACCTGGATCTGCTGGAGCCCGAAGTTGCTGAGCACCAGGAGCGGGTGGTGGGTGAACTGCTGCTCGTGCATCCGGTGCCGCTTGAGGGACGACACCACGTCCTTGATCAGCGAGTACTGGGGGGACAGGGGACACGGGGTGAGGGGGGGGACAGGGACACGGGGTGAGGGGGGGGGAATGGGGACACGGGGGTGAGGGGGGGGGACAGGGACACGGGGGTGAGGGGGGGGGGACAGGGACACGGGGGTGAGGGGGGGGGGACAGGGACACGGGGGTGAGGGGGGGGGGACAGGGACACGGGGGGTGAGGGAGGGGGGGACGGGGACACGGGGGTGAGGGAGGGGGGGACGGGGACACGGGGGTTGAGGGGGGGGGACACAGGGACACGGGGGGTGGGGGGGGGGGACGGGGACACGGGGGTGAGGGGGGGGGACACAGGGACACGGGGGTGAGGGGGGGGGATGGGGACACGGGGGTGAGGGGGGGGGAACAGGGACACGGGGGTGAGGGGGGGGGACGGGGACACGGGGGTGAGGGGGGGGGACGGGGACACGGGGGTGAGGGGGGGGGACAGGGACACGGGGGTGAGGGGGGGGGACAGGGACACGGGGGGTGAGGGGGGGGGACAGGGACACGGGGGTGAGGGGGGGGAACAGGACACGGGGGTGGGGGGGGGAACACGGGGGTGAGGGAGGGGGACACGGGGGTGATGGGGGGACACGGGGACACGGGGTGGGGGGGGGCGGGGACACGGGGGGTGAGGGAGGGGACGGGGACACGGGGGTGATGGGGGGACACGGGGACACGGGGTGAGGGAGGGGGATAGGGACACGGGGGTGGGGGTGGGGGGACGGGGACACGGGGGGTGAGGGGGGGGACGGGGACACGGGGGTGAGGGGGGGACACGGGACACGGGGGTGGGGGGGGGGGACGGGGACCGGGGGGTGAGGGGGGGGACACGGGACACGGGGGTGGGGGGGGGGACGGGGACACGGGGGTGAGGGGGGGACACGGGACACGGGGGTGGGGGGGGGGGACGGGGACACGGGGGGTGAGGGGGGGGGGACAGGGACACGGCGGTGAGGGGGGGGGTTGGGACACGGGGGTGGGGGATGCTGCAGGATATAAGGTGGAGGCGGGGGAGACGCCACCCCTTGGGAAACAGAGGAGGGGGGTTTGGGGGGGGGTTTCCCACCTGCATCACTGTTGAAGGTCAGCGTGGGGCCCCCCCGGCAGCCGGAAGAGTTTCTGTGGGGGTGGGAAAGGGGGCACTCAGAGGCTGTGATGGGCCCGACCCCCCCCCCCCACCCCTCTGCAGGCGCATCAGAGCGTTTACTTGGGATGGGATCACGCCTGAGCTCAGCCAGGGGTTGTCATCACCTGCGCCGGGGGCTGGGGGGGGAAAGGGCCCCCCAAAAGGAGCTTGGGGGGGGGGAGGGAGCCCCCTGCTTCCCCCGCAGAGGTGTCCAGGGGGGGTGGCTACTCACGAAGTTGATGCTGGAGGAGGATTTAGTGAAGACCAGGAACTGTGTCACGCCCAGGGGCCCAGCCACCGCCACGAAGTCCTTCAGGGAGTTGTTCTTCCGCACCTGCAGCACCGGGGCCTCCTGAGTCCCCCCCCCAGGACCCCCACTCCCCATCCGGGGCTCTGCTGCAGGACCCCTTCCCCCTCCCTGCTCCTCGTCCGGGGCCTCCGGTTCAAGGCCCGTTCCCCCTCGCCATGGACCCCCCCCCCCGTCCCCCCAGCTCCCTGTGCAGGGGCTCTGGTGCAGGACCCGCCCCCTCCATCCCCGTCCCCATCCCTGCGGAGCGGAGGCGGCCGCCCCCCCCCGTGCTCACCGTGAGGGCCCGGGCAGTGTAGGGCTCCATCACCTTCCGCACGTCGGTAACGAGCTGCCGGACGTTCTTCCCGACGCGCCCGCGGTGGAAGACGAAGGAGTGCGGGACGGTGCCGAACTCCTGCTGCGCCTGGTGCAGCGCCGCCGCCCGCTCCTTCTTCTGGTTCTTGCTCTGCGGGGCGGCGGGCGGTGGGGCAGCGGCACCGGGCCGGGCTGCGCCGCGCCTGGGTCCCGGTACGGCCGGGTCTCCTCCCCGGGACGCCCCGGCTCGTCCCCGCTCCCGGTCCGGTCCCGCTGCCGGACCCGGCCCTGTCCTTGTCCCGTTCCCGGCCCGTTCCTAGGCCTGGTCCCGGTCCTGGTCCCGGTCCCGGTCCCGTCCCCGGCTTGGGCCCAGTCCCTGTCCCGACCCCGATCCCCATCACCATCCCCGGTCCCGGTCCCGGTCCCGGTCCCGACCCCCCTCCCGATCCCGATCCCCGGTGCCGCCCCCGATGGTCCCGGGCCCGCCCGTACCTTGCTCGGCCGCCCCATCCCGCCGCCGCCGCCGCTGCCACCACGCGGCCGCGGTCACTTCCGGCGCGGAGCCTCCCGCCCCGCCCCCCTCCACTGCGTCACTTCCGGCCTATCCCTTCCCGGGGCACCCCGCGCCGCCACCGCCCCTCGTTGCCATGGTTACGCGGCCTCCTCCGCTCGCCCGCCCTCGGTCGGTGCCCCCCGGCCCCTCCCGCCCCCTCCCTGCCCGTATCGCCGCCGGCGCGAAGGTCGGTGCGAGGCAGCGGCGGTGGAGGCGAAGCCACAGGCTTTACTGGAGCCCCCAGAGCCCCCCCCGAGCCCTCGGCCTCCCCAGGGCTCCCCCCGCCCCAACCCCCCCACCCCAGCTCCCCCAAATCCCCCCCTTCCCCCCCAATCCCCCCGGGCCGGAGACACCCCCCCCGCCTGCCCCCCACCTCCTGGGGAGCCGCATTCATCCCCCCCCCGGTGCCGCCGCTGGATCTCACTGGGGGCAACACCGGGGCTTGGGGGGGGGGCGTGCAGGGCTGTAACCGTGGCCCCTTCCCCGCTATGGAGGGAGTGAAACTCCCCCCCCTCCCCTGGGGGACACACGGGACCCTCCCCCGGCTCAGAGCGGGGTGACCCTGCGGCGGAAGCAGCCGCAGGTGAGGCAGCGCAGGGCCGCCATGCTGAGCTGGAACAGGGTCCCGTAGTTGAAGAGCAGGCGGTAGTAGGTCCTGACCGACAGGTCCCCCGAGGGGTCCGCGTACTTGAGGGCCACCAGCGGCGTGTAGAGGCGGTTGGTTTGCGTGCGGAACGCCGGGCGCCTGGCGCCGATCACGCTGACGATGGCCTGACAGCGGAGAGAGGGAGCTGGGGGAGGGCGTGGGGCCAGCCAACCGCACCCCCTCCCCAAGAAACACCCCCTCCCCGGCTTCCCCCCAAACTCCTCCCGGCCCCGCACCTCGGCCACGGCGGCGGGGCTCTGCCCCAGCGTGGCGAAGATCTGGTGGGAAGCCGGCAGGTACACGTCCTTGAAGTACCGCACGGTGGCCGGGTCGGTGCCGGGGAACTCGGAGCGGGAAACCTCCTCCATGAGCTTCAGCTCGAAATCCGTGTTCACGGGGCCTGGCTCGACCATGGAGACGCTGCGGGGCCGGGGCGGGTGCTCAGGGCGGGGGTCCGCAGACACCTTTAGGCATTTTGGGGACAACCCCCCCCCAGCCCACCCCCCCACGGCCCCTGGCGCTCACAAGACATTGAACTGCAGCAGCTGCACGGCCAGGCTCTCGCAGAACCCCTCCACGGCGAACTTGGAGGCGGCGTAGACGTCGTTGAAGACGATTCCTGCGGGTGGAAAGGGGCTGAGCTCAGCGAGACACCCCCCCCCCCCGCCCCCACTTCTCCTCCCCCTGCCCGGAGCGGGACCCCCATCCCACCTCACCCTGCAGCCCCATGACGCTGCTGACCACCACGATGTGGCCGCTTTGCCGGCGCTTCATGTCGGGCAGCACGGCCTTGATCATCCTCACCACGCCGAAGAAGTTGGTCTCGAAGATGCGCTTCATCTCCTCCAGGCTGACGCTCTCCACGGGCCCCACGTGCCCCACGCCGGCGTTATTCACTGCGACACGGCGTGGGGAGCGCTCAGGGACCCCCCTCCCCGTGGAACCCCCCATGCTCCCCCCCCACCCTTTCCACCCATCGCTCCGCTCACCCAGCACGTCCACCCGGCCCCCGGGGATGCTCCCCATGCACTCGGCCACCGAGCTGTCGCTGCAGACGTCCAGGCGCTGGATGCTCAGCGTCCTGCCCAGCGCCGAGCCCGCCGCCTCCTCCAGCTTCTCCTTCTTGCGCAGGTCCCGCATGGTGGCGATGACTGTGGGGACCCCCAGCCCGGTCAGGGGGACCTTGGGTGCCGGCTGGGGTCGGGGGGTCAAGCCCAGATGCCGTTCCCTAAGCTGCTTGGGTAACACGGCCTTTAATCCCCCCTCCCCCCGTCCAGGGCTAATCCGCTGCCGTGGGGTCAGCGCTGGGGTCGCACACGCGTGTGTCTGCGTGTGGCGGGAGCGATGTGCGGTGACCCACGTGTCTAACCCAGGGGGGAGCATGTCCCGGGGGGCTGCCCCAGCACCCCAACTCTGCTCCCTCTTGCAGGGTGATGGGTGGGGGGCTGGAGTGCTGGGGGGGGTGTGTGTGTGTGGAGCTCAGGGCTGCAAGAGCTGAAGTCCCAGGGGGGGGCTGCACGGAGAACAAGGCTCCGGGGCTGGATGGGGTAGGGGGAGTGGTTGGGACCCCAAAGCCAGCAACCCTCCCCCTGTCCCGGGGTGGGCTGTGGGTCCTGTCCCCCTCCTCACCCTGGAAGCGCTGCTGGGGGTCCTGCGCCAGCCTGACGGCGACGGCGAGGCCGATGCCTGAGGAGCAGCCGGTGACGAGGACGGTGCGGGGCGCGGGGGTGGCCATGGCTGCTCCGGCCTCGGGTCCAAAGGCTCTTATGGGATCAGGACCTGGCGTCACGTGGGAGCCGGATCAGCCTCCCCGGGGCAGCCCTGGGGAGGGCAGGGGGTCCGACAGGCTGTGGGACCCCTCCTGCCCAGCATGGGGCACGGCAGCCCTCGGGGGTCACCCCATTGGGGCACGTGGTGTGGGGACTGTAGTGAGGTGCCCATCCTGTAGCCCCCCACCCCGTCCCAGGGGTCTGACTGGGGGGGAAACTGAGGCAAGGGGGCTAAAGGTTGGGGAGGGGGCTGGAGGTTGGGGAGGGGGCTGCGCTGCTCCCAGCTCCCCGGGTTGGGGGGGAGGCAGGGACTGGGTTTGGGGGGCCGGGGGTGCTGGCGGGGGCTCGTTACTGCAGAGACGAGGGTAAATATTTGGCGGGGGGGCGGGGGGGGGGGGAGCGGGGGGAGCAGGGGGAGCGGGGCCGGGCGGCTCTGACTCAGGCGATGAGGCAATGGGGGGACTCGGGCCAGCCAGGCCCCGGGGGGGCAGCGCAGCCGGGCGGCAGCTGCACCGTGGGGTGAAGGGGGGGTTCCCAAACCCCCCTGACCCCCCCCCCGGCCTTATTGTGGGGTGTTGTGAAATCCCCAGCGGGGTGGGAGTGCCATGGGGGGCTGTGCACCCCAAAACGAGCTGTCCCTGCTGTGGAGCTGGGAGTAGGGGGCTTTGCACCCCTGAACCTCCCCTCTTCTCTAGGGGGGGGCTCTGCACCCCTAAACCTCGCTGTGGGTTTAGGGGTTGGGAGGGGGGTTGTACCCCAAAACCCCCCGTCTTCCCTGTGGGGCTGGGAGCAGGGTGAGGGGCTCTGCACCCCTAAACCTGGCGGTGGGGCTGGGGGCTCCCGTCGGGCTCCGGTACCGTTCGGGGCAGTGGGACACCACCCCCCCCTGCCCCCCTCCCCGGGGGCCGGTGCCGGGAACCGCCCGTGGGCCGGGCCGGGCGGGGGGCGGGGGCTCCCCTCCCCTCCCTCCCCCTTCCCCTCCCTCCCCGGCAGCCCGAGGAGCCCGGAGCGGGCAGGGCGGGCTGGGAGCTCCGGTCCCGGGCAGCCAGGGCCGGGCATGGAGGGTCGCCCGGTGCCCGCCGCGCTCCTCGCCGCTCTCCTCGCCGTGCTGCCGGGGCTGCCCCCGGCCAGGGCAGGTAACGCGCACCGGGAGGGGGAAGCCCGCGCCCACGCGTGTCCGTGTGTGTCCGTGTCCCCCCCCCAAATCCATACCCTGACCGCCCCCCCCCCGGCTCCGCGGGAGGCACCGTCGGGCTGAGCGAGCCCCGGCGCCGGGCGCGGGCGTCCCCGCGGGACTCCCGGTGCTGTCACGCGTGGGGATCCCCACGGGGCCCCCGCCGCCTTCAGCACCACGGACAGGGCCGGGGGCCGCGGCGTCCCGGGGGACGGGGGGGGTGTCGGGGCACCCCGGGAGCGGGGACACCCCCGGGAACGGGGCTCGGGGTGTCCCGCGTGGCTCCGGCCGTGGGACAGAGACACCGCCCCCCCCTTTCGCCCGGGGTGCGGACGTTCCCCGGGGGTCTCTCGGGGGTGCTTCCCCCGGGGAGGGGCTGCTTCCCCCGGGGAGGGGCTGCTCTCCCGCGTCCCTTCGTGGGGGGGCTCCAGGAGGGTCAGGGGTGCTCCCTCCCCCCCAGGGCGCAAGGGTGCTTCCCTCCCCTCCACGTCCAGTGGTAGGGGTGGGGGTGCACCCTCCAAAGCCTCTTGCCCTGGCTGGGGGTGCTGCCCCCTGGCTGGAGTGGGGGGGGGGGGGTGTGTGCAGGGGGGGAAACCTGAATTGTGGATAACGGGGATTAGTGAGGGGTCCCGGGGGGCGTGGGGGGCCCTCACCCCGCTCCCATCGGCTCCCTGTCCCGTGGCTTTTCCAGGGGCGGTGACGAGCTGCCGGCACCCCCGGGGTCCCCCCGGCTCCCCGAGTCCCCTACACGCCTGGGTCCGGCATCCAGAGGGGCTCGGCCGACCTAAGGCCACCCAGCAGCCCCGTGCCGGGGTTCCCAGCCCGGAGCGGGGTGTGGGCCCCCCGGGCCGGGTGGTGACCGTCCCCCCGGGAGCACCGGCAGGAAGCCGGGCCCGTGTGCCGGGGTCAGGAGGGCCTGAGACACGGCTGGGCCGCAGCGGGGGCAGCCCGTTCCCAAGCCTGGCCGTGTCCTGCCGTGCCCCCCTGATGCTTGGGGTGCCCCAGCTGGGCTGGGGGGGCTGCGTGGGCACTTTGGGGAGCCCAAAGAGGAATGCCCCCCCCCCTGCCCCAAGCCCGGATCTCCCTTGCCTGGCCTGCCCAGACAGGCCTCTCTGGCAGGAGGGAGGGTGGGTGGGTGCTGCCGGGGCCCCCGGCGCTCTCTGATGTGGCTGCAGTCATGGCCCCCAGCCCCCCGCACCCCCTGCACACCTGGCTGGGCTGGATTAACCCTCCACACACCCTGGGCGCAACCTGGGATAGGGGTCTGGCTCCCCACAGAGCACAGGCAGCACCCCCAACCCGCTCCCCGCACCCCCAGTTAGGTGCAGCTTACGGGTGATGGGAGGTGTGGGTGGGGGAGTATCCCCCGTGGGTGACAGACCCCTCCGGGCCCTACGGGGTGCACCCGTTTCGGGGGGTGCAGAGCAGGCCCGGGGGCGGAGGAATGCGCTGCAGGAATCTGGCGGCCGCGGGACCGGACCTCGGGCCCACACAGCTGCCTGGCCCCGGGCCGGGCTTGGCGGGAGGCAGCAGGGGGATGGGGATGGGATAGGGATGGGGATGGGGATGGGGATGGGATAGGGATGGGGATGAGGATGGGATAGGGATGGGGATGAGGATGGGGATGGGGATGTGGCCCGGCTGGAGATGTGGGGAGCAGCCGGGGTGCCTCGGGGGGGTCCCCGCCCGCTGAAGGCTCCCCGCTTCCCCCCACAGCGGTGCTGGTGGATGTGCTGCAGACCTTGGGCATGCAGGACGGCCGGGACGGCATCACCGTCACCGCCGGCATCTGTCCGCAGCGCCTGGGGACCCAGGACCCCGACCTGGCTTTCCATGTGGACAACAGCACCCAGCTCAGCGCGCCCACCCGGCAGCTCTTCCCCGGTACAGCCACCCCCAGCCCGGCACGGGGCACAAACCCAGCCGCTCCTGGGAGCGAGCGACCCCTTTTGGGGTGCAGAGCCGCCTCTCGGGGCTCACTGCTGGGGGTGGGGGGCTCAGCCTGATGGCTGCCCCCTCTCCTTCCCTTCCTCAGATGGCTCCTTCCCGGAGAACTTCTCGGTGGTGGCCACGGTGCGTGCGCGGCGCGGCGGCCAGGCCTTCCTGCTCTCCATCTACGACGAGCGCGGCGTGCAGCAGCTGGGCCTGGAGATCGGGCTCTCCCCCGTCTTCCTCTACGAGGACCAGGAGGGGCGGCCCCCCCCCGAGCAGTACCCCGTCTTCCGCAGAGTCAGCCTGGCCGATGGCCGGTGAGTGCTGGGGAGGGGACAGGGCACACACCCCCCACCCAGGGTCTCTCAGTGCCAGGGAGGGGATGGGGCACACACCCCCCACCCAGGGTCTCTCAGTGACGGGGAGGGGATGGGGTGCACACCCCCTGCTCCAGCGTCTCTCAGTGCCAGGGAGGGGATGGGGCACACATCCCCCACCCCAGGGTCTCTCAGTGACGGGGAGGGGATGGGGTGCACACCCCCTGCTCCAGGGTCTCTCAGTGCTGGGGAGGGGATGGGGTGCACACCCCACCCGGGGTCTCTCCGTGTCCCTTCCCTGCAACCTGAGTCCCCTTTCCGCAGGTGGCACCGCGTGGCGCTGGCTGTGGAGGGCACCCAGGTCTCTCTGCTGGTGGATTGTCACCTCCTGGCCACGCTGCCCCTGGAGCGGGGACCTCAGCCCGTGGTCAGCACCGAGGGGGTGACGGTTTTTGGGGCCCGCCTCCTGGACGAGGAGGTGTTTGAGGTGGGTCCCTCCCCAAATCCTTGTGCCAGATCCCCCGGCTGGCTGGCAGCACCCTTGTCCTGGTAGTCAGGGGATCTGGGAGGGGCACATCCAGTCACTGCAGTGGGTAGAAGCCCTGGCTGCGCTGGGGGCTGTTCCCTGTCCCCATGGGATGCCCCTGTGCCCATGGGGTGTCTCTGTGCCCACGGGGGGCCCTGGTTCCCCTCCCTGCATTCCCTCCCACTATAAATGTCAGGGGCCGTGGCACAGGCGGCGTTGAGGCCCGTGGGGTGCCCCCCCTGCCCTTTTTGTCCCCAGCAGGCTGACAAGGGTCCCTTTGTTTGCTCGCTGTGTCCTGCACCCTCCGTTCCGAGGGGGTGTCCGCGCTGGCTGCCCCACACCGCCCACGGCTGCGGGGACAGGACAGGGCTGGCCATGAGCTCTGGCTCTTCCCTGCACGTCCGGGTTGTGTGGATTTGGGGGGGGGGCAGAGATCCCAGTCCCTCGTGCTCCCCCCGCTTCCCCTTCGCCGCAGGGGGATGTCCAGCAGCTGCTGATCGTGGCCGACCCCGAGGCCGCCCGCTCCTACTGCCAGCTCTACATGCCAGACTGCGACCAGCCCCTGCTCTACCCCCTCCTAGCCCCCTTCCCAGAAGAGGTAAGCACCCAAACTGGGAAGGGGAAAGGCCAGGAGGACCCTCAGGAGCCCCCACCCCACGGGGCAGCCTGTGGGGTCGCTGCCGGGCTCGGTGTCGCCGTGGGGGGAGCTGCTGGGCCCCCCCCCTGACATCCCCGTTTCTCTCCCTGCCCCTTGCAGAGCGGCCCCGAGCCCAGCGGCACCTCACGCAGGAAGGGGAAGAAGGGGAAGGGGAAAGGGAAGCGTAAGGGGAAGGGCAAGAAGAGGAGGAACAAGGAGCTGCTGGAGCAGCGCCAGGCCCCTGAGCCCACCGGCGTGCCCACCGTCACACCCAGCCAGGTAGAGAGCGTGACTGACCCGCTGCCGCCGCGGCTGCTGGTCCCACCCCGGCTGCCCCGCGGTGTGCCCGCTCCAGGGCTCTCCAGCACCACACCACAGCTACAGACGGGGCCCAAATCTGCCCTAAAAGTGGGTCAGGTCCCGCTGTGCGTGGCCCAGGGTGGGCCTGGCCTCTGCGCAAAGCTGGTGCCGTGCCGCACGTGGCCTCTGGCACCCCAAGCAGCTCCCACCTCCCCCCCCCCCCAGTTCACAGTCTGGGACAAAGCGGGACGGCTCCAGCTGCTCTGGGGCCCCTGAAACTGGACCTTTGGGTCCGTTGGACGTGACCATAGAGCTGTGGCCAACGGCCCCTCCCCGGGATTCGGGAGAGCCCGGCGCATCCCCCAGGATGCTGATCCCGCCGGCACCGGGGCCGAGCCGTTCCCACGGCTCCTCTCCTCACAGCGTGTCCTGGAAGCCAGGGGGGATCCCCAGGGTGGGGATGCCGGGGAAGGGCAGGAGCAGCCCCCCCGCCTCCGCCTTCGACCTCCTTGGCTCTGGAAATGGGTCAGGGCTGCAGCTGGGGACGGCGGCGCTGGCCAAGGGCGGCCTGGGGACCGTGGCCCCTCCTGCCGATGAGTCAACCCGGTGGCCGTGCTCCAGGTGCTGCTGGGAGCCAGGGGCTGCGCGGCCCCGGGGCTGGGGGGCAGCGGCTGCTCCCCCCCCCTACCCCCCACCCCGCGCCTGGGAGCAGCAGCTGCTGAGCGCCGGCTTCCCCATCCCTGCCAGCCCGGGTCCTGGAGCCTTGTCCTGAATGGGGAATGGCTCCAGCATCCCAAAGCTGGGATGTGCCCAAGCTGGCCATGCTTTGTCCCCTCACCTCCCTCCAAAAAAGCAGGGCACCCACTGGCCCTGCTCCCCCCCCCACCCTCACCTTGCACCCTTTCTGCTTCGCCCAAGGTCCCCACACCGACACCGGCAGAGGAGACCCCTCCCCCAACGGCCCCCCCGAGCCTCACCACCACCCTGAGCATCACCCTGAACGACACCCACCCCTTCGAGGTAGCACCAGGGTTGGGGGGCTGGGGGGGTTTCCCTCCCCCTGACACACCCTTCGGAGCCCCAGCATCTCCCTGTCCCCCGTAGGACCCCGGAGAGGAGGAGGATGGAGTGGCTGGGGCTGGCAGCACGGAGCTGCTGGGCTATGAGGACTACTACGACGGGGACCCTGCGAGCCAGGAGCGGTTCGGCCCAGCCAGGCAGGACACGACGGTGATCCAGACCCCCCAGGTAACGCCTGGGACCCCCAGAGCCCCGTCTGGCTGCGCCGGGGGGGTCCCGAGGCCGTGGGGGCAGTTGGGACCCTTCGCCCAGCGCTCGGCAGCGGCTCCTCAGCGCCCTGTTTTGCAGGAGCCCAGCTTGAAGGGGCAGAAGGGTGAACCGGCCATCGTGGAGCCGGTGAGTGGGGCATGGATCCCCCCCACCCCCAGCCCTCTCAGCACCCCAGGGCACCCCTCTGAGACGGGCCTGGCTCTCTTCTCCTTTAGGGCTGGCGATTCGAGGGGCTGCCGGGACCCCCAGGCCCTGCGGTGAGGAGCGGCGGGCGGCTGCGGGGAGGGGCTGGAGATCCCAAAGCTTTAACCTGCCTCCGTGTTCTCCTCCTCAGGGGGAAACAGGTCCCTTGGGACCACCGGGGCTCCCAGGGCTGCCGGGGGACCCTGGAGATCAGGTACAGAGCTGGGGGGGGGCTGTGCTGCCGTTTCATGCCGCCGCTCTGCGTGCGGGGCGGTGGAGCTGCAAGCCCTGACCTGACAGCCGGGTTCTGGCAGCTCGGCTTAGCCCCCTCCCCTTCTCCCCCCCCCACCCCTCCCCAGGGTCCCGCGGGACGGCCGGGGCTGCCGGGAGCTGCCGGGATCCGTGGCCCAGCAGGGACCATGATCATGTTGCCGGTAAGCGCCGGGACGGCACCTCGGGGACCCTCGGGGACACGGAGGCCGGTGGGGGATGGCTCTCTAGGTGACATGGAGCTGGCTGTCTCCAGAGCTGGGCTCCAGTGGCTCCCCCCACCCCTCACCCTGCTCCTTTCCCCCTGCCCCAGTTCCAGTTTGGTGGAGACTCCCTCAAGGGTCCCACCGTCTCGTTCCAAGAAGCCCAAGCCCAGGCGATCCTGCAGCAGGCGAAGGTGACGACCCCCCCCCACCCAGCCCCCCTGCCCTCACCCAGCCTCCCCTCACCCCTCCCCTCCCTCCTGTCCCCAGCTTGCCATGAAGGGTCCCCCAGGTCCCATGGGGCTGACTGGCCGCCCGGGCCCGCTGGTGAGTGTCCTTCAGGGTGCCCACCCCCCTCAGACACCCCTCATGGGTGCATCCCGCCGGTCAGCATCCCCCCCCACGCTGGGCTCTGGGTGCTGTGTTGTTTTTTAGGGTCTCCCAGGACACCCCGGCCTGAAAGGGGACGCGGGGGACGCGGGGCCACGGGTGAGTCTCACTCGGCTGCACCGTGCTGGGGTTCCCCATCCCAAACCCTCACACCCCCCTCCTCTTCCTCCTCAGGGTCCCCGGGGGATGCAGGGCCTGCCGGGGCCGCCGGGGAAGCTGGGCAGGCGGGTAAGCGCTGGGGGTTGGGTTGTACCCCCCCCAAAATGCTCTGAGCTTCGGGCTGCTTCCCACCCCCGTGATCCCTCTTACAGGGTCGTGCTGGAGCCGACGGTGCCAGGGGCCTCCCCGGGGACACCGGACCCAAGGTCTCGTGTGTGGGGTGCTGTGGTCCTGCTGGGGGTGCTGGTGGGGGTCAGGGCACCCACAGCGTGGGTGCAGCTGATTTGGGGGGGCCACGGGCTCAGCCTGACACCCCTCCCACCCCACAGGGTGACAGGGGCTTCGACGGGCTGCCAGGGCTGCCGGGAGAGAAGGGCCACAGGGTGAGTGGGACGGTGCCACAGCCCCTCCTGCCCCCACTCCCCCTGTGCCCCCCCTCACCCTTTCTCTTCCGCAGGGGGATGTGGGGAAGCCGGGCCCAGCTGGCCCCCCCGGGGAGAAGGGTCTCAAGGTGAGGAGCGTGGGGTGGGGGTGGGGGGAAGGATCAGGCCCTGCTCAGGACTGGGACCTGCTCAGCTCCACTCCCACCTCTCCAGGGCTCCGACGGGCTCCCGGGACCCCGTGGGCAGCCTGGGGAACCCGTAAGTACCAGCTGCTGGCACCCAGAGCCGGGCCTGGCTTCTCCCCAGCCCCAGGAGCACTGGGAGGCGGGGGTGGGGGGGAAAGCTTGCCCCCCCCCTGCTTTCTCCTCGTGGCTTTTTGGAGGAGAGATTTGGGAGCTGGATGCTCCCACCCCTGGGAATGTGGGGTGCTGGGGTCAGCGCTGCCAGCTGAGCCCCCCACTGACCCCTCTGTCCTCGGCCCCAGGGTGTGCGAGGCCTGATCGGCTCCCGCGGCCCCCCCGGGCCCCCAGGACCACCGGTATGAGACACCGCTCCTGCCTGCCGTCTGTCTGTCCGTCTGTCCCCCCCTGGCACCCAGGGCACCTTGGTCCTGTCACCCAGCACCCTGACCCCCCCCTCCTTTGTCCGCAGGGTGCCAGCGGCATCGATGGAGCACCAGGGCCCAAAGGCAACGTGGTGGGTGTCAGGGGCACCCCCGGCAGCCCCCAGCCCCAGTAGCCCCATTTTGGGGGTTCCTGTGGTGCTCATGGACTTTCTCTGCCCCCACCCCCCAGGGAATCCACGGGGAGCCAGGACCCCCGGGACAGCAAGGGAACCCCGGCCCGCAGGTACGTGGAGGTGATGGGGGGCTGGTGGGGTGTCCCCACAGGGCTGGGGGGCTCGGGTGCCCCTCAGCCCCCTGCCCAGCACCCCGCTCTCTTCTCTCCCAGGGTCTCCCTGGGCCCCAGGGTCCCGTCGGGCTGCCAGGGGACAAGGTGAGTCAGGACCTGGCGTGGATGGGGGGGGGGGGAGGGCACGGATGGAGCCCCCCAGCTCTGTGCTGGTGGTGGGGGGACCCCCAGTCCCTCTGCGCCCCCTCACGTCCCCCTCTCGCCCAGGGCCCGCCGGGGAAGCCGGGGATACAGGGTGTGGCTGGGGCCGACGGGCCCCCGGTGAGTAGGGGCGAGGGGCTTCGGGGGGGGTCGCTCAGGGGGTGGGGAGCAGGTGGCTGTCCCGGCTCGGGGTGCAGACTCAGTTCCTGGGTGTCCCTGCAGGGTCACCCCGGCCGAGAAGGGCCAGCAGGAGAGAAGGGGCTCCAGGTAAGGGGCTGAGCCCCCCCCCCACCTCCCCATGCCCTGGGGCTGGGGGAGGCAGCACCTCCTTTCCAGGGGTGGGGGGGCTGGGGGGTGTTTTTGCCGACTCTCCCTTCTGTCCCCAGGGCCCTGTGGGTGCCCCTGGTCCCGTTGGCTACCCGGGCCCCCGTGGGGTGAAGGTAAGCACAGGCTGCCCCTCTGTGGGGGGGTTCTGTGTGATGGGGGGGGGGGGGGGGTGGCATCCCCTGGGCTGGGGTCTCCCCTGCACCCCTCTGTGTCCCCCCCACAGGGAGCTTTTGGCGTGCGGGGCCTGAAGGGCAGCAAAGGGGAGAAGGTAAGAGGTTTTGGGGAGAAGGGACAGCAGGGGCTGGGGGGGGGCTCATACTGGGGGTCCCTGGGTTTTTTTTTTGGGGGGGACAACTTGTCCCTGCCCTGAAAAAGCTGCGGGTGGGGGGACGCCTGGGGGCCACCCCCTCTGCTGGGCTTCAGGGCTCAGCCAGCCCAACAGAGCTGACACAGCCCCCCCAAAATGTGCCTCTTGTCCAGGGAGAAGATGGATTCCCCGGCTTTAAGGGGGACATGGGCCCCAAGGGGGACAGGGTAAGCGGGGTCCTGGGCTGGAGCTGGTGGGGGTCTCTGTGGGGTGGCTGCGGGTGGCACGAAGCCCCGTGGGGCTGCAGAGGGTTTGGGGATGGGGCTGAGGAGGGGGGACAGGCAGCTCTGGGGGGCAGTTCTGTTCCCCCCCCAGCAGTGTGCTCCCTGTGCCTCTGTGTGTCCGTTCCAGGGTGACCAGGGCTCGCTGGGTCCCCATGGTGAGGACGGTCCCGAGGGGCTCAAGGGGCAGACGGGTCCCGTGGGGGAACCGGGAGCTCCCGGCCCCGTGGGTGAAAAGGTGAGGGGGGGTCCTGTGTCCCCGTGTCCCCCTGTCACTGTGTCCCTGTAGCCCACAGCTCAGCTCTGCTCTCTACCTCGCAGGGCAAGCTGGGGGTGCCGGGTCTCCCGGGGTACCCGGGGCGCCAGGGCCCCAAGGTGAGCATGGGGGAGCCCTGGGGTGGATTTTTGGGGGTCCCCAGGACCTTGTCAGCCCTGGGTCCTCACTTCTTCCCTCTTTCCTTAGGGCTCCACTGGCTTCCAGGGTCCCGTGGGGCTGGTGGGAGAGAAAGGCAAGAGGGTGAGTCTGTCCTGTCCTGCTGTGTCACCCTGTCCTGTCCTGCTGTGTCACCCTGTCCTGTCACACTGTGTCACCCTGTCCTGTCACACTGTGTCACCCTGTCCCACCCCCCTGGGCCGTCCCCTGTCCCCCACATCCTGCTCCATCCCCCCAGCTCTGTGAGCCAGAGTGGGGCCGTGCTGAGCTCAGCACTGGGACAGGGACCCAGCCCCAGGGTCCTGCCTGTTCCCGCTCTACGTGCCCCTCACAGACACCCTCGGGCACACTCCATCCCCCCGGGGGTCGCGGGGGGGGAGCTGGGTGCTGGGGGGCTGCTGGAACCCCACTCTCTCTGCGCAGGGCAAGGCTGGCCAGGCTGGGCAGACGGGACAGCGAGGGCCCCCGGTGAGTCACCGCAGCCCCTGCCCTGAGCTGGGGTGACAGGGCTCAGCCCCTGTGCCCTGAGCCCGCAGGCTGTGTCCCACCACAGCCATTCCTGGGGGATGGTATCCCACAGCAACCATCCCAGGGCCTGCTGTAACCCATGGCAACAGAGCCTGGGGTCTGCCGTATCCCACGGCAACCGGCTCCTGGCCTTTCTGTATCCCACATACCCCATCTATCCCATCTATCCTGTCTATCCCATCCATCCCATCCCAATTTGGCTGGAGCCGGTTGTTTCCCACGGCAACCAGCCCCTGGGGACCACTGTAACCCATGGCAACCAGCCCCCGAACTTCCTCCTGTATCCCCTGGGATTTGGCAGGGCTGCGTCCATCCCGTCCTTTCCCCTTCCCCGGATCCATCCCAGTCTCCCAGCTCCCCACGCTGCCTCCAGCTCCTCTCCCTGCCCTGTTCCCCCCATTTCCAGCCCCATCTCCCCTCTCCCACCCCCCACTCCAAGCCCCATTCCCAGACCCACACCTTCCCAGCCCAATCCCAGCCCCACTCCATCCCAGTCCCACACCTTCCCAGTCCCATTCCCAGCCCCATTCCCAATCCCACTCCCAGCCCCAGACCTTCCCAGCCCCATTCCCAATCCCACTCCCAGCCCCACACCATCCCAGCCCACCCTTCTCCTCCCCCCTGCACAGGGTCTCCCAGGGGAACGTGGTCTGCCCGGTCCCACGGGGAAACCCGGCCCCAAGGTAGGTGGGAACCTCCCGTGGGTCCCCCCTGACCCCCACTTCCCCCCCTCCCCGCCATGCTTGGGGCCCCCACGGCCGTGGGTGCTGGCAGTGGGGTGGGTGGGCTGGGGGGGGTCTTTGCTGTCGTTCACAGCCTGGTTCTGTCTCCCCAGGGAGACCCTGGCCACGACGGGGCCCCCGGGGCGGTAGGAGAGAAGGTGAGTGGGGGGCCCGGTTGCTGGGTGTTTGAGGGGTGTCCCCCTGCAAAGGCACCCCAGGAAGGGGCCAAGCACAGGGAAAATGGGGTGCTGGGCACAGGGGGGAGTGTGTGGGTGCTGTGGGGCTGTGGGGAGAACCCCTCTGCTGCTGACCATGGGGTTTCCCTCCCTCCCACAGGGACCCCAAGGTCCTCAGGGTCCCAGCGGCTTCCCGGGCACGAAGGGGCCCCCAGTAAGTGGTGACATCTGGGTGCAGCCCCGGTCCTTGGGACAGCACAGGGGGCTGGTGCATCCCCCTCCTCCTCCTCCTCCTCCTCCCCCTCCTCCTCCTCCTCCTCCTCCTCCTGCTGTGCCCTGTGGGGCGCCGGCAGCGGGGTGGGGAGCCCAGCTGCACCCCACGTATCCCCCCCACCCCCCTGTTACCTGTCCCCTGCGCAGGGCCCTGCCGGGAAGGACGGCTTGCCAGGACACCCGGGACAGCGCGGGGAGCCGGTGGGTCCCCCACTTCCCTTCCCTGGGGGGGGACACGCCTGGTGATACCCAGCTTAACCTCACCTCTCCCCTCTCCTCCACAGGGGTTTCATGGCAAAACCGGCCCCCCCGGCCCCACGGGGGTGGTGGGACCCCAGGTGGGTGCTAGGGATGGAGGCAGGAGCCTGTCAGGGTGGAGAGACACCCCCCACCCTAAACATCGCTCACCCTGCTCTGTCCCCACAGGGTAAATCAGGGGAGACAGGGCCCGTGGGGGAGAGGGGGCACCCCGGCCCCCCCGGCCCCCCCGGGGAGCAGGGGCTGCCCGGAGCTGCTGGCCGAGAGGGAGCCAAGGTAGGAGCCGGTGCTGGGGGTCCCACCCAGACCACCACGAGCCTGAACCAGGTGGGGCTGGGGTCCCTCCAGGCTCTTCCCAGCCCCCCCTGACCCCCCTCTGCCTTGCAGGGTGACCCCGGCCCCGCCGGCAGCCCCGGTAAGAGCGGCCCCCCCGGCATCCACGGCTTTCCTGGCATGCGGGGGGCACCTGGAGAGACGGTGAGCGATGCCCCAGGCCCGGGGGCAGCCTGTTCCCATCCGGGGGGGGGGTTGGGGGGGGTCCTTCCTAACTGTCTGCCCTGCTCGGCTTCCAGGGTCCACCTGGCCTGAAGGGTGGGGAAGGTCCCCCTGGGCCCCCTGGCCCCACGGTGAGTACAGAGGGGCTTTTGGGGGGGGGTTATCTGGAGTTTTAGGGGTTCACATACTCCCTGGGGAGCAATTTTGCCCCCTTCCCCCCCCCCCCAGCTTAAAATCCTAGTTGACAGGTTTCTTTGGAGAGGAGGAAGACTGCGGTGCCTTCCTCCCCTCAGCCCAGCTCTCCCTGCTCCCCAGGGCTCCCCCGGAGAGCGAGGCCCCACGGGGGCTGCGGGAGGCATCGGGCTGCCGGGCCGGGGGGGTGCACAGGGCCCCCCCGGTCCCGCTGGTGAGAAGGGCTCCCCGGTAGGTGTGTGGGGTGAGGTGGGCGGGGGGGGGGGGGGATGTGTTGGGGGGCAGCGCTGGGCCAGGCTGCGTCGCCCGTGGGTCCCAGCCAGCCCCCCGCCCCTTCCTGCCCGCAGGGGGAGCGGGGTGCCCTGGGGCCGGCCGGGCACGATGGGATCCAGGGCCCCGTGGGGCTGCCAGGCCCGGGCGGCCCCCCCGGCCCCGCCGGCGAGGACGGGGACAAGGTGAGTCCTGGGGACACGGGTCAGCACCCCTGGCAGTGGCTCCCCCGCGCTCAGCACCCCGGGACAGGCATCAGGCTGCACCCCAGGGCTGGGGGACCTGTGGGATGGGGCAGGTTCCCCTTGGCTTCCCTGGAGCGGGGGGATCCCTGGCTGCTGGGCCTGGCAGCGCTTGGCAGGTGGTGGCAGGTTTCCCTGGTGCTGGATTCCTTGGCCAGGGCTCTCCAGCCCTGGCAGCTCCCCTGGCTGCCTGGTGCTCACCACATCCCCAGCCCTGGCAGCTCCCCTGGCTGCCTGGTGCTCACCACATCCCCAGCCCTGGCAGCTCCCCTGGCTGCCTGGTGCCCACCACATCCCCAGCCCTGGCAGCTCCCCTGGCTGCCTGGTGCTCACCGCATCCCCAGCCCTGGCAGCTCCCCTGGCTGCCTGGTGCTCACCACGTCCCCAGCCCTGGCAGCTCCCCTGGCTGCCTGGTGCTCACCACATCCCCAGCCCTGGCAGCTCCCCTGGCTGCCTGGTGCTCACCGCATCCTCTGCAGGGCGAGATGGGGCTCCCCGGCCAGAAGGGCAGCAAAGGCGACAAGGGTGAGGCGGTGAGTGGGGGGGGCTGCTCCCCGAGGGGGCTCGGGGCAGCCTGGGGAGGGACCAGCAAGGGGGGAGATATTTGGCACCTGCCCTGACCCCGTGTGGGTGCTCCTGTCCCACAGGGCCCCCCAGGACCCACCGGAATCCAGGGACCCATCGGGCACCCCGGCCCCGCGGTGAGTCGCTGCCGAGCACCCTTCCCGCCCTGTTTATTCCCTCCCGGATCCCTCCCCAGCTCCTGGCCCCCTCCCTAGCCCTCCCACCCCCCAGGCTGGGGTCTGTGGGGGGCAGGGGACGCTGACCCCCCCTGTCCCCTGCGCAGGGAGCGGACGGGGAGCCGGGGCGCCGCGGGCAGCAGGGGATGTTCGGCCAGAAAGGAGACGAGGGGTCGCGGGGTCACCTGGGCCTGAGCGGCCCCCCAGGCCTGCAGGTACGGGGCAGAGGGGGGAGATTTGGGGGGAGGACACAATGACCCCATGAGTCCAGGCTCTGCCCAAGCCGGGGCAGCCTCTGCCTTCCCTGAGGGGCTTCTGGAGCCCCCCCAGCCTAACGCGTAGTCCCCACAGGGGATGCCAGGACCACCGGGGGAGAAGGGTGAGAATGGAGATGTTGGCCCCATGGTAAGGACACCCCGCGGCCCCCACTGCCCCCCCTGCCCCCCCTTTCTGCCCCCTCTCCCCTGGGAGCAGCCTGACCCCACTCTGGTCTCCCCCCAGGGCCCCCCCGGTGCACCAGGACCCCGTGGGCCACAGGGACCCAGCGGCGCTGAGGTGAGTACAGCCCCTGGGGGGGCTAGGAGGGGGGAGGGGGGCTGCTGGGGGAGAGGGGCTGCCCCTGACATGGGTGCCCCCCCTTTCCCCCCCATCCTCTTCCCTTTAGGGCCCCCCGGGAATGCCGGGCGGTGTGGGCCAGCCAGGCGCCGTGGGAGAGAAGGTACACCAGTGGGTTTGGGAGAGAGGCACGGGGCTGGGGCTGGGGGCTGGGGTGAGTGGGGGGCTGCCCGCACCCCCCAGCTCCCCCCAGCACCATCCCCTCTCTTCTCCTCTCGCCCAGGGGGAGCTGGGTGAGGCGGGAGATCCCGGAGCCCCAGGGGAGCCCGGAGCACCCGTGAGTACGGCAGAGGGGAGCGGGGAAGGGTGGGCAGAGCCCCTGGAGAAGGTTCCGGTGCCCCCACCGCCCCTTCCCCCGCTCTGCCCTGACCCCCCCGGTGTCCCCCCCTCCCCATCCCTGCGCAGGGTGTGAAAGGAGACACGGGGGAGAAGGGGGACGCGGGGCAGCCGGGGGCGGCCGGACCCCCGGGCAAGAAGGGGCCCCCGGGAGAGGATGGAGCCAAGGGCAACCTGGTGAGTGGAGGGGGGAGCGTGGGGAGGCTGGGGGGCTCCAGCCTGAGCCCCACATCCCCCCATACCCCTAATCCCCCCCCACATCCCCCCATATCCCTAATCCCCCCCCACTTCCCCCCATACCCCTAATCGCTCCCCATCCCCCCATAGCCCTAATCCCCCTCCACCTCCTTTCCCAGCTCCAGGGCCCCCTCCCAGTCCCACCCTCTGTCCCTGTCTCTCCGCAGGGTCCCATCGGCTTCCCTGGGGACCCCGGCCCCCCCGGAGACCCCGGCGTGCCGGTGAGCAGCTGGGAGGGGCTGCAGAGCAGACCCAGCCCCCTTCCCAGGGTCTCCAGCCCCCCTACCCCCAGCCCCCGGGGCTGCAGCATTGCTCCTTCTCTTCCCACTCCGCCAGTGCCCCGAGGGGTGGGGGGCTCAGGGTGGGGGGCTCAGGGTGAGGGGCTTGAGGTGGGAGGCTTGGGGCTCGGGGCTCATGGTGGGGGGTTCGGGGTGGGAGGCTCAGGGTGAGGGGCTTGAGGTGGGTGGCTCATGGTGGGGGGCTCGGGGTGGGGGGCTTGGCTAGGTGGGTGCTCACCCTCTGCTGTGTCACAGGGTCTGGATGGAGCCGCTGGGGAGAAGGGTGACAGTGGGGACCCTGGGCTGCCGGTGAGTGGGACAGCACGGGGTGTCCTGGCTGCGTTCCTGGGCTGGGGGGGTCCAGGGGGGCTCTACCTGAGCTGTGCTGCTTCCCGGGGCTCTCAGGTGCCCCTCGCCCCCCACGCTGCCCCCTGTCCCGGTTGTGGGACTCTCCCCTCACCCCAAATTCCCACTGGTTCCTTTTCAGGGTCCACCAGGTGCATCAGGGGAGCCGGGTCCCCCGGGACCCCCCGGGCGGAGGGTGAGTGGGGGAAGGGGGAGATGGGGGGGGACAGCACGGGGTGCAACGGGGCTGTGAGCCAACGTGACTCCCCGTGTCCCCCTCTCCCCGTGTCCCCCTCTCCCCACGTCTCCCCTCTCCCCATATCCCCCTCTCCCCCCGTCTCCCCTCTCCTCATGTTCCCCTCTCCCCACGTCTCCCCTCTCCCCATATCCCCTCTCCCCACATCTCCCCTCTCCCCGTGTCCCCCTCTCCCCGTCCAGGGCCCCGTGGGACCGATGGGGCGCGAGGGCCGTCAGGGTGAGAAGGGTGCCAAGGTGAGTGGGGGGGTCGGTCCCCTTGCCCCGTTCCCCTCCAGAAGCCCCCAGCAGCGCGGAGCAGGACGGGACAGTCCCCACCAGGACCCCGGGGCTGGGTCCCACGGGGTCTGTCTGTCCTGCCGTCCCCAGGGAACGCCGGGCACCGAGGGGCCCCCTGGGAGGACGGGGCCTGGGGGTGCCCAGGGACCACCGGGCCGGCTGGGCGCCGAGGGGCTGCGAGGGATCCCCGGCCCTGCCGTGAGTCTGGGGGCTGTGGGGAGGAGGAGCCCCCAAAACGGGGTGGGTGGGCTCTGCAGCCTGGGAGGGGGGGGTTTTGGGGTTGGGGTGGGGGGGGCTCAGCCTCGGGCCCCTCCCACTCCGAGTCTCTTTCAGGGGGAGCAGGGCTTGCTGGGGGCTCCAGGACAAGCGGGACCTCCTGGCCCCCTGGTGAGTGGGGGGGTGTGAGCCCTGGGTGGGGGGACCCGAGCTGGGTCTGGGGTACATGACACCCCCTTGGCCTCTCGCAGGGTCCTGTGGGTTTGCCAGGCCTCAAGGGAGACCCCGGCCACAAAGGAGACAAGGTGAGATGAGGGGATGGGTGCTGGGGTCCCTCACCCCGGCCTCACACCCACAGCCCCCTCCTCGTGGGGAGGGGGCTGCCTGAGGCTGCCTTCCCCCCCCCACTCCCCCTCCCCAGGGCCACGCTGGACTGATTGGGCTCATTGGACCCCCGGGAGAGATGGGGGAGAAAGGAGACCAGGGGCTCCCCGGCATCCAGGGACCCCCGGGACCCAAAGGAGACCCTGTGAGTGCTGGGGTCTCCCCTGACCGTTGGGGAGGAACCAAGGGTGGGGAGGGGGGCACACGGTGCACGGCCCCTTTGAGCACCAGGCTGATGCTGCCCCTACCCACAGGGTCTGGCTGGACCCACCGGCCCCCCTGGCCCCCCCGGTCCCCCCGGGCTCTCGGTGAGTAGCTGTGTGGGGTCTCCAGGGGTCTCCCACCCCCCTTAACTCCCTGCAGACCCCCGGGGGCTCCATCCCCAGGAGGGTGGGAGGGGGGAGCACAAGTTTGGGGGGGGGCTCAGGGGGTTACTGAGCATCCAGCCAGTGCCCCCCTCCTCTCTTCTCCTCTCTTCCCCACAGGGTCCCTTGGGCCAGAAGGGCTCCAAAGGCTCACCGGTGAGTGCTGGGGGGTAGGGATTGGGGGGGGGGGGGGGGGGGGGCAGGTGGCTCTGGGGAGAACCCAGGGCCCATTGCAGGGTGCTGTGGTGCTGAGTCCTCTCGTTTTGCAGGGTGCTTTGGGTCCCCGAGGTGACACCGGCCCCCCCGGGCCCCCAGGACCACCGGTGAGTCAGGGATGCTCTGGACAGACACCAGTTCACCTCTGTCCCCCGCCGGGAGGTCCCCAGAACCCCCCCTCATCCTGCTGTGTCCCGCTCTCACCCCCCCCATCCCTCCGTGTCCCAGGGCCGCCCAGCCGAGCTGCTGGAGCCGCTGCCCTCGAGCAGGAGGCAGCGCCGGGCGGCCGATGGGGTTTTGGGGGAGCAGGGAACCCCCCCCGACCCCAGGGGGCTGGAGGAGGTGTACGCCTCGCTCAGCTCCCTGCGCACTGAGGTGGAGCAGCTGCGGCGGCCCCGGGGCACCCCGGAGAGCCCGGCACGCGTCTGCCGGGACCTGCAGCTGGGACACCCCCACTTCCAGGACGGTGAGAGGGTGGGGGGGGGGGCTGGGGGGTGGTTTGGGGCAGGGGGAGGGAGGGGGGCACTTCACAGGCGGTGCCTGCGTGGCGTGTCCTTGCCTGGAGCCGGACCGTCTGTCCGTCTGTCCGTCCTGCCAGGGGAGTACTGGATCGACCCCAACCAGGGCTGCGCCCGCGACGCCTTCCCTGTCTTCTGCAACTTCACAGCTGGTGGAGAGACCTGTCTGTTCCCTGAGAAGAAGTTCGAGTCTGTGAGTTCCAGGGATGGGGGGGGTCCCCAAGCGCCTCCGGGTGCTGAGAAGCTGGGAGGGGGCAGGGTGGGGGTGGGCTGCACCCCCAGCACCGTCTCCATCGCCCCCAGGTCCGCCTGGCCGCCTGGAACAGGGAGAAGCCGGGGACGTGGTACAGCACCTTCAAGAGGGGCAGGAAGGTGGGACCACCTCAGCTCCTTCGGGGCGGTGAGGAGGGTGGGACGGTGACACCCCCCCCCCCCCTCCGGGCTCTGTGTGCCATCACCCCCTTGTCCTCCCCTCTCCCCAGTTCTCCTACGTGGACGCGGAGGGGAGCGCGGTGCCGGTGACCCAGCTGACCTTCCTGCGGCTGCTGAGCGCCAGCGCCCGGCAGAGCTTCACACTGCGCTGCCAGGACGCGGCCGCCTGGTTCGACGCCCGCGCCGGCTCCTTCGCCCGCGCCCTGCGCTTCCGCGGCGCCAACCAGGAGGAGCTGGGACACGGCCACCCTGACAGCCCCGTCCGCGCCCTCCGCGACGGCTGCCAGGTGAGCGCCCCGAGCTGCGGGGTGTCCCCGTGCCCCCATCTCCTCCCCGTGCCCCCATCTCCCTCCCCATGCCCCCATTTCCCTCCCCGTGCCCCCATCTCCTCCCCATGCCCCCATTTCCCTCCCCGTGCCCCCATCTCCTCCCCGTGCCCCTATCTCCTCCCCGTGCCCCCATCTCCCTCCCCATGCCCCCATTTCCCTCCCTGTGCCCCCATCTCCTCCCCATGCCTCCATCTCCCTCCCCATGCCCCCATCTCCTCCCCATGCCTCCATCTCCTCCTCATGCCTCCATCTCCTCTCCATGCCTCCATCTCCTCCTCATGCCTCCATCTCCTCCCCATGCCCCCATCTCCTCCCCATGCCCCCATCTCCTCCTCATGCCTCCATCTCCCTCCCCATGCCTCCATCTCCCTCCCCATGCCCTCATCTCCTCCCCATGCCTCCATCTCCCTCCCCATGCCTCCATCTCCCTCCCCATGTCCCCACCTCCCTCCCCGTGCCTCCATCTCCCTCCCCATGCCCCCATCTCCTCCCTATGCCTCCATCTCCTCCCCATGCCCCTATCTCCACCCCATGCCTCCATCTCCCCCCATCTCCCTCCATCTCCCTGTCTGTGTCCCCATCTCCCCCCATCTCCCCCCATCTCCCTGTCTGTGTCCCCATCTCCCCATCCCTCCCTCCGCGGGTCCCGGGGCAGGAGCGCCGCGGGCAGGAGCGCACGGTGCTGGAGGTGGCGTCGTCGCGCGTGGAGCGGCTGCCCCTGACCGACGTGGCCGTCGCCGACTTCGGAGACGCCAACCAGAAATTCGGCTTCGAGCTGGGCCCCGTCTGCTTCATGGGCTGAGCGCCGCCCCGGACAGCGTGTGGGGGGCGGGGGGGGGCACGGCGTGAGGAGAGAGGGGGGGTCTCTGCTCCCTCTGCCGCCCCCCGCGCCAGGGACGGTGCCGCAGGGGCTGCTCTGGAGATACTCAGGACTCGGAGCCGCCGCATCGCCGTCCCCTGCTGCCTGCACGGGCCCCCCACCCCCTTAATTTATAGTGCCGGCTCCCCGGGATGGGGGGGGGGAGCTGGAGCAGGGTCCCCCAGACTGTAGGGAGGGGGGGGGTCGGAGCCAGCCCCCTCCCCATGGTGCTACAGCGCTCCCCGAGAGCCCCTTAGTGAAGCACTGGACGTGTCCTCGACGTGGCGACGCCGCCAGCCCCAGCCCCAGCCCCATCCCTGCCCGCGGGGACCGGATCGAGCCCCCTCCCCAGACCAGGGCCATGAGCCCCACCCCGGGGGGAGCTCCCTTTCGGGGGGAGCGGGTGGCAGGGGGAACCCTCCCCTTTCCTTGGGGGGCATCGCCCCAGTTCACGGCAGAGCCCATCCCACGTGGCAGGGGGGCTGTGGGGAGGGGGCTGTGGGGAGGGGGTCGTGGGGAGGGGGCCGGGGTCGGGGCCCCGCTGCCGTCGCGGTCACTGTACGATAAACCGACTGTATCGAAGCCACCGTGACCCCCCCGAGTCTTTGGCGACTCCCATGGGAACAGGCAGCCTGGGTGGGAGCTGGGCGGGGGGCTCTGCACACACCCCCCACCCCAAAACTGGGGTTCCCCACACCCTGAGGCCTCGTGTCCCCTCTTGCACGAGGGCATGTGAGGCTGGTGTACAGGGGGGCTGGTGTTGCCCCCCCCCCCCCCCCCCGCTGCACCCCCCGCTGCACCCCCCAGCCCCGGGGAGCTGTCCCCGCCCTCGAGACCCCTTTCCGACCCCCCGCGGGGGCGGCTTGAGGGGGTTCAGGAAGGGTTCCCCCCCCCCTCGAGGGGGGTGGGGCGGGGGGGGGGCGGGAGGGGTGGGCGTGAGCGCAGCGGGACCGGGCATCCCGGCTGCCACCCACCCCGGAGAGGGGATCGGGACTCCCGCCGCGCCCCCCGAGCATCCCCGGGGCTCCCCGGGGCGGGGGGACACGGGACGCGCCCGGTCACCTCCCCCATCCCTCCCCCCCCCTCCCCGCCCGGCTCGGTCCAGCCCGGTTCGGTTCCGCCCCGCCCGGCCCGGTCCGACCGGGCGCCTCCAGCCTCCTGCACCGGGCGCGCCGCCCCCTGCACCGGGCCGGTACCGCGGCTGCAGCCGGCGGCGGGGCCCGGCCGGGGCGGGGGAGCGGCGCGGACAAAGGCGGCGGCGGCGGCGGCGGCGGCGGGGCCCGGCCGGGGGATGCGGCTGCGGCGGCGCTGAACGGCGGCGGCTCCGGCTCCGGTAACGGCGGGGGACGAGCCGGCCCGGTGGGGCTCCGGTACCGGCAGCGCTGAGCCGGCCCCGGCGGGGTCCGTGCCCGCAGGATGCGCTTCTTCCCCGGCCTCCTCCTCCTCCTCTCCGCCGGGTCCCCCGCGATGCAGGTGAGGGCGGGCGGGGGCGCCGCGGAGCGGGGCTGAGGGGGGGGGGGAACGGGCCGGTTCCGGGGGGGCCGGGCGGTGCCCTCGGCTTCCCCCGGGGATGCCCGTTTGGCACCGGGCCGGTGAGGACGCCGGGACCTGCCCGGGGCGTGTCCCCAGGACGGGGGGGGACACCGGGGACACCCCGGGGCAGCCAGGGAGGGATGCGCGGCGGGGGGCGGGGGGCTGGGGGGGGCGTTGTCCGGTGTTCGTGGGTGGCGCTGGGTCCTTCCCAAGCCCGGGTGGGTGCTGGGCAGCACCCCGGGGTCCCACCCCTCCCCCGGGGCATCAGAGGGGGTGTCTGGGGGGGATCCAGGGCCACCTGAGCACGGGGACGATGGCATGTCCCCCACCCCGGACATCCCCGGGGGCTGGGGGGGGGTGGGAGGGGTGGGGACCTGGCCTCGTGCGGCGCGGTGCCGGGACACGTGGTGCCGGGTGGCTCTGGCGCCTTCGCACGTGGCCGGTGAGGACGAGGGACCCGGCCTGGATCCGACCCAGCTGGACCCCGACGCTGGGGTGGGCACGGGGACCCGGCTGTCCCCACCCTGGGGGACCCTGTGGGGGTGCGAGTGGGTCCGAGCCGGCCTGGGGAGGGGGGAGCAGGCACCCATGGGTGCAGCCTGGCAGGGTTTGGGGATGAGCCGCCCGTGCAGGGACAGATGGGTGACTCGGGGTCCCTGGGAGCAGCCGCTGTGGCAGCACCCACAGGGACCAGTGTCCCCAGAGCCACCCCGGAGCCAGCTGCTTTCCAGCTGTGCCAGGGGGGTGTCTGGGGCTGTGTGTGTGCCACCACCCCGGGGACAGCGCGGCTCCGCCACACCCTTGGGCCAGGGTGGGGGGTGACAAGGCGGGAAGGTCCCGAGCGGTGACACCGCGAGGACGCAGCTGGGTGTCCCCGTGTCCCCCCCTTGTACCCTGGGGCTGCCATCGTCCTCCAAGCTGCTTGGGGGGGGCCATGGGAGGTCAGCCGTGGGGACGGGGCTGGTTTGGGGACGCCTGGGGTGGCCTTGTCCCTTTGGCCCTGTGCTGGGCCAGGCGTTACCTGCAATTAAGCGGTTCGTTATTAACGAGCAGCCTGTTGGTTACACCTGAGCCGGGGGTGCGGGCTGGGGGCACCCAGGGGTGTTTTTGTGGGGTGCAGAGGTGATGCCGGAGCCGATTCAGGGCAGGATTCCTGTCCCCAGCCTGCCTAGAGCGTGGCCCTGCCACCAGCCTGTTGTGTCCCCGAGCTGCAGGGGATGGGGCTGGTGTGGGACCCCCCAGTTCCCCCCCTCTCGTGGGTGCTACCCCTCTGGGGGGGTGATGGGGCACGGACGGGATGTGGGGACCTGGCCTGGGATGGGGGTGTCCGAGGAGCTCTGGGGGAGTGGGAGGGGGGTGTCACAGCCACATCTGGATCTCCCCGTGGCTGCTCTCCCCCCACTCCCCAGTGGGTTTGGGGGTGGGAGTGTGGCCCCACCGAGTCCCCCCCCCCCCCCATCCACACGGCTCCCCAGCTCCGTGCTCGGCCCCACCAGACGAGCCCTTCGTGGGCCGGGAGGGACAGGGAATTGGCTGCAGTGGGGTGACCAGGGGCTGGGGAAGGTTTGGGGGTCACAAAGGGTCCCCCCACCCTCCCGCTCTGTGTGAAGCTCCCCCCCAGCTGAAGCTGCACCCCGGGGTGCGGGGAGGGGGGGTCGCTTGGCCCCGTGGGAGCACGTGGGGCTCGTGGTGGGTGGGAGATGAGGAGTCTGGAAGCCCCCCCCCCCCCGTCCCTGGCTGTGGGGTCACCCCCCCATCCCCTAAAAGCGGGTCCTTAATGGGGCCGCTCGTGTCTCATTCGATGGTGGCACTTTGGGGGTCCCTGGGCACCAGGAGGGGGGGGTCTCAGAGATGAGCACCCACCTTTCAGCCCCCCCCAGGGGCTTCCCCACCCCCCACCCCAGGGCGTGGGGACAGTTGACTGTCCCACTCCATCCCCTCCCCGGCGGTGGCACCCCGAAACCCGGGGGTGGGGGCACAGTGGACGCGCGGGGGGGGGGTGGAATGGGATGTGGGGGGGTTTCCCCGTGGTTGCCCCTCGTGGGAGCCGGTGCGGTGCGTGCCTGTCCCCACGCGGTGGCACTGTGCGACCGTGACACGGGAGAGGGAGGCGATTTCCACCCCCCCCCCCCCCCCCACGCCCCCCAAAAACACCCACCGGGCCGAGGATGCTCAAAGCCTCGGGGGGTCCCGCTGAGCCCAGGGAGTCGGGTGCTGGGGGAAGGAGGGGGTGTCAGGGTGGGCACCCACAGGCAGAGCTGCTGAGGGGGTTCGGGGTGTCAGGGGGGACTCCAGGGAGCTCGTGCTGTGGGGATGGGGAGGTGGCAGGAGGTGGGGGGCCGTGGGGAGGGGGGGGGTCGCATCCTGCCCGGTCCCTGCAGCCCTGGGCTGCGGTGAGGATGCAGGTGAGGATTTGGGGAGGGGGTCTGGGTGGGGCCGGGGCGATGGGTGCTCGGGGGTGGCTGCAGCCTCCAAACCCAACTGGGAGATCCCTGGTACTGGGAAGGGGGGAGCGGGGGGCGGGGAGGGGCTCCAGGGGTCCTGCTCCCCCAGACCAAGTTTCTGGGGGTCTCGCCCTCTAAACCAGGGGTCCCCAAGGGTCCGGCTCCCCCAGACCGGGGGTCTCCAGGGGTCCCGCTCCTCCAAACCAGAGTCTCTGGGCTCCTCCTTCCCCACTCCGGGGGTCTCCGGGGGGTCTCGCTCCCCCCAGACTGGGCGATGGTTCCCCGAAGGGAGCTGCGGGGGGGCGGGTGGGGGTGGGGGGGTGGTACCGAGGCCGGGTGGGGTCACCCCAAACCGGGACCGGACCGGACCGTCACCCCACCCCCCACCCGGGACCACCCCGAAAATACCGAACTGCACCGGCCAGACCCGCCCCGCACCGGGGGGGGGGGGGTGGGGGGAGGGAGGATGGGGGGGGCCGTACCGGGCTGGCCCGGGGCCAACGGCGCCGACGTCACTCCGGAGCGGCGCCGGCCCCGTTATAAGCGCGAGCGCGGCGCGGGGGCTCCGCAGGCGGCGGGGGCGGCGCGGCCGGTGCGGGGATCGGCCCCGGTGCGGGGTTCGCCCCGGGGTGGGCGCCGGGGGAGGGAGGCGGGGGAGGGGGACACACACACACACAGAGGAGCCGGGGCCGGGGGGGGGGGGTGCGGGGGGTGATGGGCGTGCGGCGGCGGCGGCGGCGACATGACGGTGCCGCTGCTGAAGATCGGGGCCGTGCTCAGCACCATGGCCATGGTCACCAACTGGATGTCCCAGACGCTGCCCTCGCTCGTGGGGCTCAACGGCACCGCCGTGTCCCGCGCCGGCACCTCCGAGAAGATCGTGAGTCGGCCCGGTACTGGGGAGGGGCTCGGCGGATGGGGGGGGTGGGGGGGGAAGGGGATGGGATGGGGATGGGGTTGGGATGGGGATGGGGATGGGGATGAGGATGGAGATAGGATGGGATGGAGATGGGATGGGGATGGAGATGGGATGGAGATGGAGATGGGATGGAGATGGGATGGGGATGGGGATGGGAAGGGGATGGGAAGGGGATGGGATGGGGATGGGATGGGATGGGGATGGGGGTGGGATGGGGATGGGGATGGCGATGGGGATGGGGGGGGGGGGGATGCCCGGGTTGCGGCGCGGAGCTGCGCCACCGGCACCCGGGATGTGGCGCACCGGGACCGCCCCTCTTTCCCCTCTCCCTCCTGCCCCGAGCATGGGGAGACACCCCCGCCCCTCTGCCTTCTCCTGGGTACATCCCCCCAATCCTCACCCCGCCCCTTCCCCCCGCTGCTTTCCCCCCCCCGGATGGGGCGCACCGGGGACTCCCCACCCCCCCTCACCCCCCACCCCCCCACTCATGGGCACCCACAGTCCTCCCTCTCGCCCTCCCGGGCTCGGTGCACCGGGGACCCCCCCCGACACGGGACCCACTCCTCCGCTTCCCCCCTGAGACAGGACCCCTCCCCCATCCCCTCCACTGGGGATTCCCTGGACACTGGGACCCCCACCCCGTGCAGGGCGCACCGGGACCCCCCCCCCCCCCGCCGGGAGCTGCTCTCACCGGGGAACTGGGGTTGGGGTCGTCCAAAGGAGGAGACCACCACCCCTTCCCCCTCCCAGGGTGTCGGGGGGGTTCCTGACCCCCTGCGGGGTCTTTCCCCCCAGAACACTGGGGTGGGTGTGTGGGGGACCCGTGCAGGACCCCGCTGCTCCCCCCAGCCGGGGGGACTCCAGGGGGGGCTCCTGGCTAGGGAAGTGGGTGACACCCCCCCCACCACCACCAGTTTGCAGGACCCCAGGGAGCTGGTGCCTGTCCCCAAGCTTGGCTCCCCTACTCCCCCTGGCAGAGACCCCCCAGTTCCCCCTGAGACTCTCGGGGTCCTGGCTGGCGTCACAGACCCCGCTGTGGGTTGGGAGCGGGGAGGGGGACACACACACACAACCCCCCCTCTCCATGCACTTGCTCTGGGGGGTTCTGGGGGGGGCTACTGTAGCAGTGATGGGGCTCTGGGCGATGCTGCAGGTGCCAGTGAGCCCCCCCCCCGGGAGGGCTGGGCTGCTCAGCCAGGGCCTGGCGAGGGGGGGGGGTTTGGGGGGGGGTGCACGGTGTGGGGGTCACATCCTTCACCACAAGAAACAACCCCTCCGGTAGCTGGAACCTTCCTGTGTGGGACCGGACCCCCTGTTTTTGGGGGGGGGGGGAATCCTGCCACTGCGGGTGCGGTGTGGTATTGCCAGTGGCGATTGTGGTTATGGGGGGGGCACAAGCCGGTTTGGGGGTGTTGGAGAAAGCAGCTGGCACAACCCATCTTGACTGGACACCCCCCCCCCCATCCACTGGGCTGGCAGATGTGCTCCCCCCCCCAGCAGTAGCCCCCACCCACCCCCCTGAGCCGCTGTTGGGGGCTCACCGGGCTGCTCCCCCCCCCCCCCCCCCTCCCCTTGGGCTGGCACCAGCCCCAGCGCTTTCCACAGGGGTCCCCGGGTTCCTTTTTGGGGTACCCCTCCCAGCCAGCCTTACTGCAGAGGATGAGGATGGTTGGCCTTCGTCGCCGCAGCCCCGCGCGTGCCGGCGCTGGGGGTCTCACCGGGCAGCACCAATCATGTTGCAGGGCAATTAGTGGCATGGGGGGGGCTGGGGGGGCCGGGGGGGGGTTAGAGCCGGCGCTGCTGTTCTACAGTAATTGGCTAATCATTAGTCGCCCTCCGCTGCTCGTTGTAAAATCATTAATCACCGGGAAGGAGCGATGCCAATGCGGCTGCAAGGGGCTGGCGCAGCCGCCCACGCCGGCTGCCGGGACGGCATGTGGGGCCGTGGGGTGTGAGGGGACGGTGTGTGGGGTGTGTGGGGCCAGGGGGTGTGAGGGGACAGTGTGTGGGGCCGTGGGGTGTGAGGGGATGGTGTGTGGGGTGTGTGGGGCCGTGGGGTGTGAGGGGACGGTGTGTGGGGTGTGTGGGGCCGTGGGGTGTGAGGGGACGGTGTGTGGGGTGTGTGGGGCTGTGGGGTGTGAGGGGACGGTGTGTGGGGTGTGTGGGGCCGGGGGGGTGTGAGGGGACGGTGTGTGGGGTGTGTGGGGCCGTGGGGTGTGAGGGGACGGTGTGTGGGGTGTGTGGGGCCGGGGGGGTGTGAGGGGACGGTGTGTGGGGCTATGGGGTGTGAGGGGACGGTGTGTGGGGTGTGAGGGGACGGCGTGTGGGGCCGTGGGGTGTGAGGGGACGGCATGTGGGGTGTGAGGGGACAGTGTGTGGGGCCATGGGGTGTGAAGGGATGGTGTGTGGGGTGTGAGGGGACAGTGTGTGGGGCCATGGGGTGTGAGGGGATGGTGTGTGGGGCCATGGGGTGTGAGGGGACAGTGTGTGGGGCCGTGGGGTGTGAGGGGATGGTGTGTGGGGCCATGGGGTGTGAGGGGATGGTGTGTGGGGCTGTGGGGTGTGAGGGGACGGTGTGTGGGGCTGTGGGGTGTGAGGGGACGGTGTGTGGGGCCGTGGGGTGTGAGGGGACGGTGTGTGGGGCTGTGGGGTGTGAGGGGACGGTGTGTGGGGCTGTGGGGTGTGAGGGGACGGTGTGTGGGGCTGTGGGGTGTGAGGGGACGGTGTGTGGGGCCGTGGGGTGTGAGGAGCCACTGGCACAGCCATGCCGGGATGCCGGTCACGGAGCCGGTTCCCACTGGGGTTTAACAAGGCCGGCTGCTCCCATGAGCCAGGCTCACCCAAAAGCTCCGGGCACGGCGATGCCCAGCGGGGCCTTTGGGCCTCTGGAGGCCTCCCTTCCCTTCAGCAGAGCCAGACCCGGGGTGCTCCCATCCGCTGGGCCCACGGGGTGCTGGCACTCGGCACCCGGAGCCAGCGGTGCCCCTTGCCTGGCCGCGGCACCGCGCTCCGGCTGGCGATGGTGCCGGTGGGGTGGGGGAGAGACACGAGCATCCTCTGCGGCGGCTCCATCACCTAAAAAAGGGGGTGCAGAGGTGTTGGAGGGGTGGGCAGGGGGGTGCCTGGCCTTTACTTCCCCGTGACGATTCGGGGTCTCCTGCCTTCCAAGGGGGGCTCGCTCGGACCCCTCTGCGCCCTGGCCGGGGGCTCTTCTCCGAGGCGAGGGGTGTCGTGGGGCTTCCTGGATGCTAGTGAGAGCAGGTGGGGGTGCTCTGCCAGCCCCCCCCCGAGCCCCCCAGGCCTCGTCTCCCCGCCAGCCGGCTGTCCCAGGGTGTCAGCAGTTTCTCGGCTGCCGAGCGGGCAGCTTTCCCAGCGAGCTCTAATTAATAACCCGGTGACAGATTGCACAGGCTGCGTTTAACCTCAGCGCGCTGCCGGCAGCCGCCGCCAGAGCCCCCCCCCCCAGCCCCGCAGCGGCCAGCGCTGCCCCCCACCTCCATCCCTGGCGGGGGGGGTGTCACTGCGTTGCGGGGTAGGGAGGGAGGGAGGGGGGAAGCAGGATGCGGCCACGGAGCCGCAGAGCATCTTCCAGCCAGGGTCTGGCTCTGACCCACGGATTCTCGCCTGCATCCCGGGGAGAGGAGGGTGGGGTGTGTGTGTGTGTGGGGGGGGCTGCTTGGGGTGGACCCCAGGGCTTCGGCGTCGCGCGGAGGCAGAGGAGCTCCGCCAGCCTCCGACGCGGCGGCTCGGGGCGCATCCTGCCTGCCGTTAATTATTCATTAGCCCTTTATGAAGTATTGATGGCCGCTGCCGCTCGGCCGAGGCCGGGGGGGGGGGGGGTCCTGGGTAGCGGGAAGCGGGTCCTCGGGGGCTGCGGATGCTCCTGGCTTCCTCTCAGCTCTTCTTGCAGCAGCTCTTTATTTTCTCGGGGGGGGGGGGGGGGGGGGGCAGGGGGGAGAATGGGGATAGAAATGAGGCTTTTGGTGCCCAGGATGCTCCTGGGGTGGGAGCCTGCAATGGGTGCTGGTGCCATGGGTGCCAACCCGGTGCCGTGCCCACAGCAGACCCCGCCTGCCAGGGGGATTTTTGGGGTGGGGAGAGGGAGACACACACTGCACACCAAGCCCTTGCTGGCTCCTCTCCTGCTGTATTAATTCACCTGCCAGGAATTAATTCCTACGGCTTCGTTAGCCTGGGATGTGTCACGTCATCAGCGCTGGGGAGGCTGCCGAGGGCTCCCAGCCCCCCCCCAGTGCTGGTCAGGCATCCACGTCAGTCCTGCCTTTCTGTCCATCCCCGTGTGGTAACTCTGGAATCACCCTCATTAGTTTTACAGCCGTTAATTAATCCGGGTGGCGCTGGGGGGAGGGGGGGTTGAGCTGCCTCCGTGCCCCATAAATCCCCCCCCCCGATGCCAAACACGACAGTGTGGGATGCAGAGTCCTGTTCCCCGGCTCCTTACAGGGGGCAGCTCGTTTGTCTCGGCCTGGCTCCTGATTTCCTTAATTAATAATTGCCAATTACCCGTGAAATGCTAAACAACCCGGCGCAAAATCCTGGGGTTCATCGGCGGAGAGGGATGGGAGGGGGGGATGTGGCTCTGCTGGGGTTTTGGGGTGAGCATGGCAGGACTGGGGGTGAGAACCAGGGAGGAATTGGCAGTTCCTACTCGGCTCTGCTCCAGGGCTGCAGGGAAGGGAGTTCCAGACCTCCCAGGGAAGGGAATTCCAAACCCCCCAGGGAAGGGAATTCCAAACCCCCCAGGGAAGGGAATTCTGGCTCCCCCAGGGAAGGGAATTCCAGACCCAAGGGAATTCCAGGCCCCCCAGGGAAGGGAATTCCAACCCCCCCAGGGAAGGGAATTCCAGACCCAAGGGAATTCCAGACCCCCCAGGGAAGGGAATTCCAGCTCCCCCAGCTCTGGCGGTGGGAAGTAATGTCAGGTTGGGTGTCTGGGAGGAAGAGGAAGGAGGAGGAGCTGGCCGGTGAGAGAGGATGAAGGGCATTTCATCCTGTCCCTCTGTTATCCGGAGCGGGTCCCTGGGAGGGACGGGTTCCAGGGTTGGGGATAAAATAGGAAACGACCTGGATGAATGGAAGGAACAACAAGTGTGGAGAGGTCTGGGGGTGAGGATGGGGATGAGGGTGGGGATGAGGATGAGGATGGGGATGAGGATGGGGATGAGGATGAGGATGAGGATGAGGATGGGGATGGGGATGAGGATGGGGATGAGGATGGGGATGAGGATGAGGATGGGGATGGTGATGGGGATGGGGATGAGGATGGGGATGAGGATGGGCTCATCCCAGTGCCAGGGCCGTCACTCCTTGTGCGGTGATGGCAACGAGTCAGACACTCTGCCTCTCCCCAAGGTGATGCCACAGCTGCAGGTCTGGGGAAGCCCAGGCAGGGGGCTGGCAGCATCCTGACATCCCCCCCGTTCTCCTCTCTCCACAGACCCTTTTCCAGAGCCCGGACGAGGGCTGGCAGGTCTACACCTCAGCACAGGCCCCCGACGGGAAATGCCTCTGCACGGCCGTCATCCCCGTGCAGGGCACCTGCTCCCGCGACCTGCGCAGCCACCAGCTCCGCCAGCTCATGGAGAAGGTGAGCGCGGGCCGGCCCGCTAACCAAGCGGGTAATTTGGGGGGGTGGGGGGTGCTCCCCACCCTCCCTGACATCACCCCACTGGTGTGAGCATCCCGAAGAGCGGTCGCATCCTCCCTTTGGTCCTGCCGGAAAGGTGTCGCTGCTCCGTCGCGGTGCCGCCAGCGCCCGGCGAGGCCTGAACGTGGTTCCAGAGGTGAACTGGGACCTGGGGGTAAATCCCAAACGCCACTGAGCCCCCAGCCCCGTGAGCTGAGTGGTGTTGGACTCAGGGTGGGTACTTTCCCATGGGGATCTCACGCTGCTGGTCACACCATCAGCTTTCCCCTCCCCATGGCACAGAGCAGGGCTCATTTAACCCCCTCCCCCCATCCCTGGTTGTTTTCCCATCCCCCACAGGCAGGAAAATAGCAAAAAAAATCCCAAACCCTGATTAAACTTTCATGATAATGTGCCACAACCCCCCCCTCACCCCCCCCACCCCGAGCCGCTCCATGCCCAGGCAATGGCAGCACTGCCAATGCTGCCGGGGCTGTGGTGGGGGATAAATAACCCACCAGTTGAGCACCTGATGGGGCTGGGGGGGGAACAACCGGCTGTGGAAGGTGAAATTAGGGAATGAAGCTCGTCAGAGCTGGTGGGGAGCCGCGTGCTCCTGGGGCTTAAGGAGGAAAACGAACAGCAGCAGGGGCAGGATGGGGCACGCGTTGGTTTATGGGTTATTTTGTGTGTTAAATGGGGGAGGGGGTGTGGGGGGGAAGAGTTTTGTCCCACTCATGTAGGTAAAGGCCAGAGAGGGGAGCTGCTCATCCCGAGGCTCCCTGGGGATGGGGATGCCAGGGTAGGGGTGTCCCACCAAGCACCCCTCCCCTGCACCCTCCCCACACCACAAAGTTTCATCCCTGGCTCAGGCCCTCCTTCGTTAGGGTGTGTTAATTAGGCTGAGGGGTCTTTACCCCTCCCTTTCCTGCTGTGCAGGTGCAGAACATCTCCCAGTCGATGGAGGTGCTGGATCTCCGGACCTACCGCGACCTCCAGTACGTGCGCAACACCGAGTCCCTCATGAAGGGCTTGGACTCCCGGCTCAAGGTGGCTGCTGAGAGCCAGAAGAGCCTCAATGCCAAGAGCTTCCAGGTGGGCCTGCACCCTCCCAGACCTTCCCTCCGATCCCTTTATTCCTCCCAAGCCTCCTGGGACCAGGCACTACGTGATGCTGCGACATGGAGTGGGGCAAAGTGATGCAGCGGTCCCAGGGCTGAGCATCCCTGTGGTGTCTGAGGGCGCAGGGTGGGTGCACGGTGCCAGGTTGGGATGGGGGGTGCTCAGCCGTGGTGGGTGACACAGAGCAATCCCCCCTGGGGGAGGGGACCCGGTGGGCTGACCGGCACTGACAGCCAATTCCCAGCCCGTTAGTGACCCCAACGGCGGCTCTTCCCCACCAGACCTGGTTCCCAGCTGCTGGAGGCAGCTGCCAGCGCCGTGCGATCGATGCGGCCTCGAGTCGGTGCCGCCCGTGCTGCAGCGGCTCCGCGGAGCTGAGAAATCCCATTACCAACCCCTCCCGCCCCCCCGCCGGGGTACTGGTTTATTTCGGGAGCCTCCAGGCTTCATCCTGACAGCTGAGGAGTGTTTGTGTCTCGGGAGCGGCTGGTTCTTGGCACCAGACCGGGAGGATGCTCGGGCGGGTGCTGAGATGCTGATGGGAACCCGAGCGGCAGCAAGCGGCTCGGCCAGGTTCATCGCAGCGGGAGGTGCTGAGCCCTGTGACCAGGACACTGGTGCTGGATTTACAGCGTCCTTGGGAGAAGGAGACGCTGTGGAGCAGCAGGGAGCCAGGGCCAGCTTGCTGCTGTGCTCCCCCCCCACCCCAGGCTGCTGCTGTGCCAGCACGGTGGCTGGCACAGGCCTGCCAGGAGGATGCACGGCTCCTGGTGCCTGAGCATCCCTGAGGCATTTCTGGTACCCGAGCATCCCTGTGGTGTCCCAAGTACCTGAGCATCCCTGCAGTCTTCCTGGTACCCAAGCATCCTTGTGGTGCTCCTGGTACCCAAGCATCCCTGAGGCATTTCTGTTACCCAAGCATCCCTGAGGCATTCCTGGTACCTGAGCATCCCCCGCTGTGCTCCTGGTACCCGAGCACCCCTGAGGCATTCCCTGTTCCCAGGCTGCAGAGCACAGCGATAGCATCTATTGGCTGTGGGTGATTCATTAGCCCCTGGAAGATGCAAAGCCTTCTAATTGTTATTAATTACCAGCCCAGGGAAAAGGCTTTGTCTCCAGCGTGTTAACAAGATCTGTGCTGTCCCCGGAGGGACAGACAGACAGACAGGCAGGCAGCATGATGGGGGGGGAACACGACCAGGCTCCAAGCCATTAACTGGGGGGGGTGTGATGTATCCCCCCCCCCCCCCTTGACAGGAGCTGAAGGACAAGATGACGGAGCTGCTGCCGCTGCTGCCGGTGCTGGACCAGTACAAGTCGGACACGCGGCTGATCGTGCACCTCAAGGAGGAGGTGAGGAACCTCTCCGGGAGCCTGCTGGCCATCCAGGAGGAGATGGGCGCCTACGACTACGAGGAGCTGCAGCAGCGCGTGCTGGTGCTGGAGGCGCGGCTGCACGCCTGCATGCAGAAGCTGGGTACGGGCACCCCAAACCTCCCCCCTCATCACCCCGGCACTGACACCCCGGGCTCTGGAACGGGTGGGCAACTGGATCCCCCTGGCACCAACACCCTGGGCTCTGGAATAAGTTGGCATCTGGAGCCCTCACTCGCAGCAGCGTGTCTTCCCCCGACCCTACCCCAAGCACCCACCTGGGGTGCCTCTGAGCTCAGGTGCTGTGCTGGTGTTGGGGGTCCCATTTTGCTGGTTATTCTGAGTAAGGAGAACAATAATAACACCAATATAATAATAATTGTTAATATTATTGGTATTATTAATATGAACAATAATATTAATGCTATTAATGCTATTAATAATAACACTGGCTGCCCAGCATCCTCCAGTAAACCCCACCGGGGTGTTTGCTGGTGCAGCTGGGATCTTGTGTGGGAGCTGTGTCTCCTCACACACCCCCCTGAACCCCGAACTCTGAACACCCCCCTCTCTGCCCTCCTCTCCCCCCCAGGCTGCGGGAAGCTGACGGGTGTCAGTAACCCCATCACCATCCGAGCGTCCGGCTCCCGCTTCGGGTCGTGGATGACTGACACCATGACACCCAGCGCCGACAGCCGGGTGAGCGGGATGGGCACCCACGGGGGGAGCAGCCGTGGGGGGAGCAGCCATGGGGGGAGCAGCTGTGGGGGGTCCATCCGTGAGGGCACCAGCATGGGGGGAGCAGCCGTGGGGCTCCGTGGGTGGGCAGCTCCTCCCTGGGGATGCTGGGCAGGAGCATCCTGGTAGCTCTGGGTCCGGGCTGGGGGTTCCTAACGAATTAAGGGTGGAAAAACACATTTAAAAGGGGGGGGGACACACACCAGGAAAATGCCCTGCCCCAGCGTGCGGCCACAGCGTGACTGGCTGCATGTCCCTGGGGATGGGGAGCTGCCCAGGGCTGTGTGTGGGGGGGTAACAGGGAGCTCTGAAGGACGTGCGCTGTGTCCGTCTGTCCTGGGATCCCACCCCAAAGGGGTGTGGGTCTAAGTGCCCATTGCAGACCCCCCTCCCCCGGGGTGCCCACGCTGCACCCTGGGGTCCCTGACCCCCTCCCGCCGCAGGTGTGGTACATGGACGGTTACTACAAGGGTCGCCGCGTCCTGGAGTTCCGGACCCTGAACGACTTCGTGACGGGGCAGAACTTCGTGCAGCACCTCCTGCCGCACCCCTGGGCCGGCACCGGCCACGTGGTCTTCAACGGGTCCCTCTACTACAACAAGTACCAGAGCAACATCGCGGTGAAGTACCACTTCCGCTCGCGCAGCGTGCTGGTGCAGCGCAGCCTGGCTGGCGCCGGCTACAACAACACCTTCCCCTACTCCTGGGGGGGCTTCTCCGACATCGACTTCATGGTGGACGAGAACGGGCTCTGGGCCGTCTACACCACCAACCAGAACGCCGGCAACATCGTGGTGAGCAGGGTGGACCCCCAGACGCTGGAGGTGCTGCGCAGCTGGGACACGGGGTACCCCAAGCGCAGCGCCGGAGAGTCCTTCATGATCTGCGGCACCCTCTACGTCACCAACTCCCACCTGGCCGGCGCCAAGATCTACTTCGCCTACTACACAAACACTTCCAGCTACGAGTACACGGATATCCCCTTCCACAACCAGTACTCCCACATATCCATGCTGGACTACAACCCGCGGGAGAGGGTGCTCTACACCTGGAACAACGGCCACCAGGTCATCTACAACGTCACGCTCTTCCACGTCATAAAGACGTCGGGCGAGCTGTGACGCCGCGCTGGACTCCGCTGCTCTGACCCCCCCCCCCCCCCTCTCCCCTTTCTCCCCCTTCCAGCTTTTTAATTTTCTACACTCCATTCTCCCCCGGGGGATGGAGCCTTCCTCCCTCCCCTTCCTCCCTCCCCTTCCTCCCTCCCCTTCCTCCCCCTCCTCGTCCCCCTTCCTCCTCCTCGTCCCCCATGGGGTTGTTTAGGCGCTCCCTGGGGCTCTCCCCGCGGTCCCTGGCTCATGGCTGCCTCCATCCCAGCCGACCTCGGGCGTTGGGTGTGGGGGGGGGGGAGGTTCCTTCCTTTATTTTTATTTCATTTTCATGGTTTACATCTTTATTTTGGTGGCAAATAAACAAACCAACGCTCTCTTTGAGGTGTGTCCAGGCTCGGGCTGCTCTTCCCCCCCCCGCCCCCCCCCAACACCCCTCCAGCCCCTTCCCCTGGTTTATTGTTTAAAGGTTGTTGTTGTTTGTCACCCAGCAGCTCGGTTTTCCTCCCTCCCCCCTCTCCCCGTCCCCTCTGCCGGTGGCTGCCGGGAGCCGCTGCGGTGCCCAGCGCTCCCCTCGCGCCGCGGAGCCGTTCCTGGGCATGTTTAATGCATGGAGGAAATTACAGCAGCGCCGGGCGAGGCCAGAGGAGGGGAAGGGAAAGGGAACTCCAGCGCGGCTGCGGCACCGTGCCTGCGGGGCTGGGGGAGGGGGGGCTGCATGAGGGTCCCCATCCCCATCCGCATCCCCATCCCATCCCCATCCCCATCTCCATCCCCACCCCATCCCCATCCCATCCCCATCCCATCCCCATCCTCACCCCATCCCCATCCCCATCCCATCCCCATCCCATCCCCATCCCCATCCCCATCCCCTCCCCATCCCCACCCCATCCCCATCCCCATCCCCACCCCATCCCCATCCCCATCCCCATCCCATCCCCATCCCCATCCCATCCCCATCCCCATCCCATCCCCATCCCCATCCCCATCCCCATCCCATCCCCATCCCCATCCCATCCCCACCCCATCCCCATCCCCATCCCCATCCCCATCCCCATCCCACCCCATCCCCAGACCTCTCCCTCTCCCCCTCCTGCGGTGCTGACACTCCTCTACCCAGCGCAGTTAAGGACCGCGGAGCTGCAGGAAGGGGGGAGCAGCCGGTGCCCCCCCCGTGCTGCGGGCTGGGTTTTTCCAGCCCATTGTCATTCCTGTGGAGGTGCAGCCCAGACAGGAGCCGAATCCGTTATTCAGCTGCGATCCCGGCTGGGGACAGAGCTGGGGGGGGTTGAGGGGGGGTGTCACGTCACCCACCCACACACACACGGGGGGGGGGGGAGCCGCTGCTCCTTCCACTGCTGTTAACCACCCCCCCCCCCCCCCCCAAAAATCAAGTTCCCAAAAGATTTCCAATGCATCCAAACGCTGGGACCTCCCCCCCCGCCTCCCCCCCGCCCCAGAACAACCCCCCGGGAAGGGGTTACAATGGTGCTGGCTCAGTGGGATGTTTGGGGGGGGGGGCACTCGCTTCATCATTAAGTGTCAGCAAATCCCCCCCCCCTGGCCCCGTGCTGGGGGTACAGCACTAAATCCCATTCACTGCAGCACTGAAGAGCCCATCACAGCTCACAGGGAACCCCCCCCTGCCCCCTCCCCCCTTATTCCTCCATAATTGAGTCTTAATTTACAGCAGAGACGCCGGTTTCCATCCCTCATCCCCCCCCCTCGGGACCCTCTGCCCACCCCCGGCTGTTATCACCCACCTGGGGGGGTTTATCAACCCCCGGGGGGGGGAGGATTGATGGGGGGAGGACCTGCTCATTAGGTGGGTCAGAGCATGGCCGGTTCCTACCCCAGTGAGGAGGGAGCACGATCCCCCCTCTTCCCCCCCAACACCCCATTATCTCTATTGGGAGTCTAGAAACCTCCTCACCATCACACCCATCCCAGCTGTACCAGCACGGGGCTGAGCATCCTTCTCACAGGGATAACAGGGAGCCCTGGGGCTGGGGGGGAGGGGGGAGAAGAGACCCCCCAAAACTCCCTGTTACCCCCCCCACACACAGCCCTAGGCAGGGGTGGGGGGGGCTGAGATTCAGAATTTAAAGTGAGATTCAGATTTTAATGTGAAATTCGGAATTTAATGAGAGATTCAGGATTTAATGAGAGATTCGGAATTTAATGAGAGATTCTGAATTTAATGGGCGATTCAATAGCCACTGTGAGGGTCAGAACTGAACTGGAGTCAGAATTGAATGTGAAATTCAGGCGTTAATCTGATATTCAGAATTTAATCTGATACTGAGAATTTAATGTGAGATTCAGGCTTCACTGTGAGGCTCAGAATTTAATGAGAGGCTCGATAATTAATGTGAGGTTCAGCATTTAACGTGAGCGTAAAGATTAAGGGTGAATCGGGGTGCACAGGGGGGCCCATTTCAGCTCTTCAGCCCCCACCCCCTCCACGCTGCACCCCCCCCGTGGGTGCCCTAATTTGATGTATTCCTCCTTCCCCTGGCCCCAAATGAGCCCGAGTGAGGCGGCAGCTGCCGCAGCCCAGGGTTTATTTACGAGCTCCAGCGGAAGCGTTGGCGGGGCTCAGGGTGCCTGGGAGCAGGGAATACAGATGAGCTCCAGCCAGAGGATGAGTCTCACCCCCTGTATCCCGGCCCCGCGCCGGCATCTCTTGGTTTATTGATCTATCTATGGATTGTATCTGCTGGGGAGCATCCAGGGGGGATTTGCTCTCTGAGGAAATGGACCTCGGTGGCTCCGTGGGGATGCTCCAGCTCCATGGGGTTGCTCCGGCTCCATGGGGATGCTCCGGCTCCGTGGGGATGCTCCGGCTCCATGGGGATGCTCCGGCTCCGTGGGGATGCTCCGGCTCCCAGCTCAGATTTGGCAAACACAAACAACACCAGAGATGGGGAAAAACCAACCCCAAACCCTCCTCCTCCTCCTTCCCCCCTCCCCCCCTCTTCCCATCCCCAAACCCAACTCAGGAAAACCAATTTCCCTTCATCTTTAATTAATCAGCTGATGTTAATGAAAGCATCCCATTTCCATGGCGACCCGGGATGCCGGAGCCCAGCCCGGTGCTGCAGCTGGAAATTACACGGATAAATAATAGATGCTCAGCGTTAATGGGCCCAGCTCAAATGGAGATTTTTAATTATTTAATTTAAAAAATATATATTAATGGATTCATTCCCAACTCCTTCTGCTCCCAGCGAAGCCGTTGGGAGCCGAATTAACTCGGCGATCGGAGATCGATACCGGTTATTGGCAGCCTGTGAGGTGCTTTAATAATATTTATCAGTTCATTGGTGAGAAATCACCCAGGGGGGAGAAGGGGGGGTGTCTCACAGCCCTTTGCTCCCCAAAAAAACTCCCACACAAGCTCCCAGGGATTGGGCTTATTGGGGGTCTGGGTCTGCAGCACCTTCAGCTCGCTGCCCAGTGGAATAGGTACCTCGCCCGTGGAACCTTCCAGAGCGGCGGCTGAGGGGGTTTGTTCCTCTTGGTTTATGGCACAAAGAGACATGATGGGAAAACCAATGGAATGTGCTGGGGAAACAGCAGGGAAACAGGGAAAAGGGAAGCAGGACCTGGGGGGAGATGCCCAGCGTGGGGTTGGGATTCTGCCTCCCCCCGGGATAACGCCGCCGCGCCCGGGATGCGCCGCGATGCTGACGTGCAGCATCTCATCCCGAAGGGAAGCGCCACGTCCGGGGTCACCCCCAGAAGGATCCGGAACACCAAAGGGTTTCTTGGGATGAGGGTAATTGGGGTGGGGGTGGGGGTGTGTGTGTTCCCCTCCTCCCCTTGGGAAGGGACGCTGGAGCACAAGCGGCTCCAGAAGAACGGGGGGAGGGGGAGGGGGCAGGGGGGGGATGGATGGATAGATAAATAAATAAATAACTCCCTGCAGAAGAAGACAAATGGGATCTAATTGGCATAATGAGGCCTAATTTGTCTCGGGAAGCTGCCTCTCTGCCCCCAGGGAAGCGGCGTGGCCGATGCCCCGGAGCGTGCGGAGGAGCCGGCGTCTCAGCAGCTTCGTGGGTCCCACCGGCCGAAGCCGCACCCAACCCACCAGGGTAACGCCAGGGTCCCACCCTGGGGGAGGTGGATGTGCCCTCACCCACCCTGCTGGGGGCAGAGAGGGATGGGATTGGGATTTTCCCCCACCTCAAGTCCCACTTGCCCAATCCCATCCCAGGGGGCCAGTCCCATGAGCTTCAACTCACTGGTCCCTCCTGACCTCAGTGCCCTGGGTGCAAGGCTGGGCCCAAGGACATGGCCAGCTGCCCCCCAGACACCCCTAAGGAGCTCACCCTCTTCTCTTTGGCTCTAAGGAGCAAACCCTCTCCTCCTCCTCCTCCTCTTCCTCTCCTTCTCTTCTCCTCTCCATCCTCTCTTCTGCTCTTCCTCTTCTTCTCTCCCTCTCCTCTCCATCTTCTCTTCTTTTCCTCCTCTTCTTCTCTCCATCTTCTCTTCTGCTCCTTTTCTGCTCCTTTTCTTGCCCTTCCTTTCCCCAGCCCAGCCTAGCCCAGCAGAGCAGAGCCGAGCCCAGCCGAGCCCAGCCCAGCCCAGCCCAGCCCAGCCCAGCCCCTCCTATCCCAGCCCAGGTGGGGCAGGATGAGGCTTTATTAGGAGCTCTACCAGCAGCAGCTGCCTGTGCCAGTGCTGGAGGAGCTGACCCTGCTTTCACCTTGGGCTGTCTCCCCATCCCCCAGAAGATGTACCCAGGGACCAGCAGCTCCTGCTCCTTCAAGCAGCGGAAAAGCCTTGGCACGTTACTGGGGGGCTGAGGGGAGCAGGGATGTGCTGATGGGCTGTGCTTACTGCTCCTCCTTTCTCTCTTCCACAGCCACCAGGATGCACGAGGTGACAGAGATCCGGATCAAATACCCCAACAAGATCCCGGTAGGACCAGTGTCCCACTGGGAGAGGCTTCGGCAGAGGCACTGCTGTGGGTCTGCTTCCCTGGGTGTCCCTGTGGGAGCCATCCCAAACCCTCCTGGTTCCCCTCTCCACCCCCCTCCAGCACCTTCTCCCTGCTGCAGGTGGTTGTGGAGCGCTACCAGAAGGAGAAGACCTTGCCCCCCCTGAGCAGGACCAAATTCCTGGTGTCCCAGGACCTGCCCCTCTCCCAGTTTGCTGTCACCCTGCGGTAAGGGGCTTGTCTGGGGGAGAAGGGGGGGGTCTTTTATGGCCCCAGACCATGACCTGGTGTGGCAGCCACTGGCTGTTAGCTGGGTGAGTCTTCAGGTAATTGCCTGGTGTAATTAGCCAGTGCAATTAGCCAAGAGCATTCACTGGGGGTGCTGGGGGGTTCCTTACAGCAGGGTTCCTCCCCCCTCGCTGGGATAAAAGGGGTGATTAGCTCTTTTCCCTGGACCCCCCCAGTCCCTAATTGGGGGTGGTGATTAGCAGCCCTGCTAACGAGCAGCAGCTGACTCCAAAGGCTGAATTCCACCCCCACTCCCCCCCACACACACACCCCCTCCCCACCCTTGCCAAGGCCCAACACCTCCAGGACAGCTGGACAGATGTCTTGGGGGACAGCACCCATGGGCAGCTGGCACCCAAGGGAGGTGATGCTGAGGCTCCATCCCTTTGGGACACCCCCTCCCCCTCCAGCCAGCCCCGTGTCCCCATCACCGAGTCCTCCCGCGGTGCCGGGCGCTGCTCACCGCCATCCTCCCGGCAGGACGCGGCTCTGCCTGGCCTCCTCCCAGACCTTCTACCTGCTGGTGAACAACAAGGGGCTGCCCAACATGGCCATCACCATGCAGGAGCTGTACCGGGACAACAAGGACGAGGACGGGTTCCTCTACCTGACCTACGCCTCCCAGGAGATGTTCGGCGGCTCCTCCAGCGACCCGGCGGCCGCCTGACTGCCGGAACGTCCTGTGCGTCTCAGGGGCTCCAACGCTGGTGGGGTCAGGGATGCCCCTCTCCAAACATGCCTTAAAATCCCTAGGGAACCCCGAATTTTGGCTGGGCCAGACCTCACCCCTCATTGGTTTTGTACCAGCCTTAAAAACCCTGCTGGGCAGCTGGGCCCTGCGGCTCCGGGTGCGCATCATCCTCCTTCCCCGGGCAGCGGGAGGCGGTGCCGGTTTCCCCTGATCCGGGGAGGGGGCTGGACACGGTTGTTCATCTCAAAGGCTTTACAGCCCATCATCCCTGCTCGGGCTCCTTCCCGACACCAATCCTAACAGGATCAGCTCTGGGGAGCTTCACGCTCGGTGTGGGTTTGTGCTGAGCTGCTGCTGGAGCATCCGCAGCCTGGAAACACCAGGGGAAGGAGCAGCAGCCGCTGCCTTTGGTCACCCACACGTGGCTCATCCCTGGGTCACGCAGCTCAACCTTGACCTTGGGCCTTTGTCCTGGGCTCTGCTGGGTGAGGGGCTGACCACATGGAGAGGGGGGAAGGGGTTTGTTCCCCTCCCATGGCAGGGCAGCTCCCCATCTCACCCCCCCTGCAGAACTGGGGGGGGGGGGTGTCTCTTGCACCCCAAAGATGCAGGGCTCGCTAGCTGAGCACCATGGGGGGTGCTGTGCTGTGAGCTGGGTGTAAACACTGCAATATTTCAGCCCCCCCCCTGACACGCTGGGTGAATATTTCATGCAGGTTCTGTGTTAAAATGTTAATAAATGAGTCTAAAATTAGCTGCCATGACAGCAGGAGCTGGGTGCCTGATGTGCTGCTGGAGGGGGGGGTGGCACTTGGGGGTGAGATGAGCCCCCTTCTTGCCCAAGAGTGGAGATGAGGAGCTGCAGATCCTATTTCCCCCAGAAAATAGCTCAAAATAATAGCAATAATAATAAAAAAAAAACCCACCCCTGTCTGGTGTTGATGAGCTCTGGGTCCTGTTAGCTGGGTGCTGGGTGGGGGGGATGTCTTCCCCCCTGGGTTGGGGGTGGGGGATGCTGCCCCATCCCCTCTACCCAACCACCCCAGCCCTTTCCCCAGCCGTTATCCCAACTGCCAGCGCTTCCTGGGGTGGATGTTTGGAGGCAGCTCCTCTTGCTTTCCCACGCAGGCACCTTCCTTCCCCTCCCCTCGTTATGTATCTCTCTATATTTATATTACCAAACCCATATTTAACTTGTCAGCCCCCACCCCCTCTCTCCCCAGGGAGCAGGGCCGGGCTGGCACGGCTGCCGTGTTTGCACACACGCGTGTGTGGGTCCCCTTCTCTCCAGGCAGCTGGTAATTAACACTGTGAGTAATCTGGGGGGAGGATGCTCTGTTTGGGGCCTGAATGATACCTCTCAGGGTGTGGGGGGGGCAGCCCAGGTGCTCGCTCCCCTCTCCACAGGGATGGTATTTTATCTGTGAGCAGCCCTCGGACCCCCACCAACAGAGCAGAGCAGTGGCACGAGCTGTGGGGAGATGTGGGGTGGGGGGAGCTCTCTCACTCCATCCCCTCCTGTCCCCAGGAGCGGGATGGATGGGGTTGGCATTTGGTAGCTGAAAGCCCATTTTTCACCAGCGCTGAATTGCTCCCAGAAAGGAGGGGTGGGGAGGGAGCAGAGCGACATTAGGCTCCCCCCACTTCCCCCCCACACATGAAATCTTTTGCTGCTCAGAGCATCTCCAGCTGTGTGGTACCCAGGGGGGGGACCAGCGCCTCGTCCTGCCCATAAATGATGTCTCAATTACAGGCTGATTAATGCTGAAGGCTCCTGGAGCTGGGGGACCCCAGGGAGGGGGGGGGGAAGGGGAGGCTCAGAGCAGGTTCAGCTCCATAGTGAGGAATCACCTGCGAAACAAAGGGGCTGGAGCAGAGGGAGGGTAAAGAAATAGGGGGGGGGGGGGGATGCAGCCCAGGAGGAGCTGGGTCCATCATCCTCAGGATCCCACGCTGGCCAAGTGAAGGCACTGGGATGGGAGCACTGGGATGGGAGCACTGGGAGGGTCTCTCCCACACAGGCAGCGGGATGCTGCTGGATGCTCTTCCCACTGTTCCCTTCTCCCAGTGACTCCAGTACAGACGGTGCCAGACGGTGTTTTCTGGGATGCGAGGGACCTTTTGCTGGCTCCTTTGTTGTCCCACAGCCGCCCACCTCATCTAAATACAATCACAGATCTACTGCCAATATCACTCTGAGCTAATTAGCAGCTAATTTTCTCAGTGGGGGGGGGTGTGGGGTGTGGTATTTGGGTGTGAAGGAGCCAGTGGGAATTCCAGGCGCTGTAACGCTTCCTTAACATGCAACATCTGCCCCTTGGAGACACCAAGGAGGAGGAGAAGAGGAGGAAGAAGAAGTCTTCCTTCCAGGTGAGATGTCCTGCACTGGGCAGGATGTCACCTCCTCCCCGCCCCTGGCTGCAGTGGGTCGGGGTGCTGGGTATCCCTGTTATTGGGGTCTCCATCCCTCAGAAGAGCCGCTGGGCTGTTTGTTTTCCAGAAGGTTCTTCCATCCCAAAGATGTGGCTGTGGCTGCTCCACACGCTGCTGATGCTCAGCTCCTTTTGTCTGGCCCCTGAATAGATGTTTGCCGAGAGCTCCCGCTCCTGAAGCCAGCCCCAGATTGAAGTGATTAAGCTTCTTCCAGCTGCTTTTTGTCCCCATCCAAGCCAAGAGTCCGGCTTTTGTTTCCCTCTGGGTTCACTCCACACCCAGCACTCGGCCCCACCGCGATGAAGAAGGTACCAGAAGAGGTTTCAGCTGTTTCAAGGGTCCAGCAGTTTCCCAGCACTGGGACCCTCACAAGATGCTCTTCCTCTTACCCCTCTCCCCCCAAACCTTCCCCTCCTGTCAGGATGGGTCTTGTCTGGAGTCGGGACCCTTCGAGGGGTCCCAACCCTCACACAAACCCCGGCGGGGCCAGCAGCGTGCCTGCTCCTGGCTCTGCGAGCCCATCTCCACGCTGCCTCCGCTCCGGAGCCGCTCCTTCCCCTGTATTTACCCTGGGAATCCCCCCCAGGCTGTTTAATTTCAGAGCTGGCTGCAGGTTGATCCGTGCAGCGCTGCCTCCCGCCCGCGCTCCTCCCCCTCTCATTACTTGATATTAAAGTGATTTCACCTGCAGCCACAGCTCGTGCTATTTATAACCCGCGAGGGGGATATTGGATAGCGGAGTGAGGAGGTGCTGGCTCCAGCCGGGCTGCTCTGCCTCAGCCTGGACCTCAGCATGACCAGGCGGGTGCGGGGGGACCAGGAGCATCCCCCCCCCGAACAGACCATCCCTGGAAAAGAGGTTCTCAGATGCCATGCAGTCCCCAGGACCCTCCCTGCAACTGCATCCCTGCAGCACTGGGAAGGCAGGGCGCTGGGGTGGGATTTGATGACCTTGGAAGGTCACCCTTCCCCCCAAAACCCTTCAGTGGCTCCACAGTAACACCCCCTCACACTCCAGCTCTACCCCCCAAGATGGGATCGTGGGGAAGCAGCAGCCTCACAGCCAACGGCATCCCTGCCCAAATCCAAGGGACATGTAAAGCCATCTACCAGCTCAACTGGGAGATGCCCAGTTAACTGAGAAGGGAGACTGGGACGTTTTGTACCTCCATCCGTCTGTCCGTCCGTCCAGCCCTCCCTCCCTCCCTCCATGGTTGTCGATACACCCCGATTGCCGCTGGCATCCCTGACAGCTCATTCAATCGAGGCAGCAGCAGGGGAACAAAGGGGACAGGCAGAGCCCCCATCCCGAATTCTTTGCCCCTGCCCACACGGGCCCATCCCAGCCCGCTCGTTCCGGCACATTCCCTGGCAGCGATGAGGAGCCCCCCGGGCCATTAACATGCAGATGTGTTCCCAAAGCTTGGGAGCAGCTTGCTGGGCTCGGCTTCCGAGCGCACGGACAGGAACAGCTCCGCTCACAATGTGGCTGATTCCTCCCTCTCTGATGAATACCCCCTCATAAATAGGCTCTGATTAATTGCGCCGCGCCGGGAGCGCCGGGAGCGCCGCGATTGCCGCTCTGCAGCGGGATAATGGTCAGCAGCTGCCATCGAGTGTGTTCAGCAGGAGAGGGGACGGGCTCTGCCAGGTGCCTGGCTCGGGGTCTGTGCCAGACCAGCCTCGTGTGCACCCGCAGCGCCGGATGAAAGGGCTCCGGCGCCCGGCCGCCGGCTCGCTCCGGTTATGGGCTCTGAGGAGGGGCTGGAGGAAGCAGAGACAGGACCAGCATCCCAATGGGGTGTCCCAGGACGGACACACAGAAACACAACCACCTGGCACTGGCTTCGCCACAGCCTCGCACATGGAACAATCCCAGCCAAGCAAAGCGAGAGGCACGGCGCCGCCTCGATGCCCGCGGGGCTCCGGGTGTCCCTGAGCTCCTCATGACACCCAAACTCTGTGAGCAACCCCCACCCCCACCCCCCCCCCCCCGCCAGGGCCAGCACAGAATATATAAATAATAAATATACCTGGTGTGTAAGGATAGAGAGGCACAGGTAGGGTCAGGAGAGCTGTTATCAGCTATAAAAGATGAGTATTTTATAGAGATACCTATATAAACCCCCCAGGATGTCCAACTTCTATAAAAGATATTAAAATAGAATCTCTCAAATCTCCAAACCACCCAGTTTTAAACAGCTATAAATATTTACACACATTTGGGGACGTGGACAAGTGCTGAGCCCTCCCCTGCACAGGCAGGACAGCAGAGAAGGCAACGCTCCGCAGCAGCAGGGATGCTCGGCGAGTTGCCATGGAAACGCGGGAGCCTTGGGATGCAGCTGAGCATCGGTGAGGGCTACAGGCGGGTGGGACGGTGCCGGCAGATGTGGGCAGCTCCCGTTCAGTCCGTGCTGGGAGGTACTAGGGCTCTTTATCTCCTCTTCCCTGGCTCCTTTTGGGGATGGGAACGGGGGAGAAGGGGATTTCCAACCGGAGGGTGAGAAACGACCCCGGGAGGTGCCCGAATCCTGGAGCCACAGCGGGTGCCTGGGCAGACAGCGGCGCTCCGGCGGCACCGCTCACTGTCCAGGCGCTGTTAAGCCAAGGAGGGGAAACCACAGCCCAGGGCACCGGGGTTTTCTGGAGCAGAAACAGCCAGGAGAAACTTCCCCCCGCTCCAAGCTGGGGGCTCAAATGGCTCCTCTGCATTTACCTTCCTGGGGGGAGGGGGGTTCCTACCCTCCAAAGCCAATGGATGCCATCGCATCCCCCAGCTCCAGCACGGCCCCAGGGTGATTTTGTGCTGAAATACAGAAGGGAAAGAGAGAAAGAAAAGAAATAACCCCACCCCCAGCCCCTTCCCGTGCCAGCCATGTCCCTCCCAAACCACGGCCCCCCCCCAAACCCCGCACTCTGGCTGGCTCAGTCCCGCACCGCTGGGCTGCAGCAGCCCATCCCGGGCCACGGCAGGGAGCGATGGCTTTAATTTAAGCTGGGGGTGCCTCAAACTAATTAACAGGCAAGTTCATTCCAGCCGAGCGGAGCGCTCGGGCCTCGCCGGCCTCTCCCGCAGTGGCGTGCGCGGCGCTCGCTCGCCCAGACCCGTAATGAAACGCGGAGGGGGAGGGGGAGAACTCGGCAAATTAGATCCAGTTGATGATCCAATTAAGGATCTGTTTGCAGAGCTATTGGACGTTAAAAGATGGTCCCTGGGCAGCTGCCAGGCTGAGAGGCAGCGCACACAAAATGGCCCTGCGGGGAGCGAGGGGGCTGGGGAGACGCGTCTGGCTCCGGCGCCGCATCACGGCACAAGAGCTACATCTAGAGGTCCAGGCACCTCCCAAACCTGGGAAGGTCTCGCTCGGGGTGGGGGTATCGCTCCTTCCCCAAATATCTGCCATGCCAGTGATGCTCAGCCTCCCCTGTGATGGGCAACGGCTCCCGGCAGAGCACGACGGGCTGTACGTGGGCATCACCTGGCTGGCGACGCGCTCGGCACAAGGACGGGCTGCTTATGGGAGGAGGGGGGGGTCTGGGAGTTAACCTTGGCCTCCCCCAAAAGTCAGGGCAAGAAGGGAAAGGGTTTGATGCCAGGAGAGAGCAAGCAGCAGCCTGGAAATGAGGGATTAGTGAGGAAACTCGGTGTGAATGTTAATGGGATGCAAAGCGCAGCAGTGAGGGAGGGGAGGAGCCGGCTCCCAAACGGGGCTGACAGCCCTGGGGAGAAGGATCCGGAGGATCAGGGGATTCAGGAGCAGGGATTAGGTGGAGCCCAGAAAATAATTGCATTCCCCAGCAGAGCCTCAGAGAGCAGCTTTGCTTCCTGACAGGTAGGAACGGCAGCGCTAATTAAACCCCCTCCGGCACGTCCGTGTGTCCTTCCAAATCTCAGTGCCCAGCGTCTGCGGAACTGTCACAGATCCTGAGCCCAACCGCAGAGCAGAACACTCAGGGATGCTCTGGGATGGTGCTGCCCAGCTGCTGCTGGGCACAGGGACACCAAAGCCACCCCAAGTTGTGCATCCAGGGCCAAGGCATCGGCTGGGATTCATCCAGACCGAAGGGAGGGGGAGCACCCCAAAGCTCCCGAGGCACGGAGGGACCCGGGGGTCCGTGCAGACCCCGGCAGCAGGACAGACCCAGAGCCACGCAACGGCTGCTGCTCCATCTGTCACCCCGCCCCCCCCTCCTCATGCTGATATTTCCTTGAGCAGCCCAGGGATCATTTCTGGTTCACTCCCCAGAAAACACCGTTTTGGGGAAAGCTGCTGTAAAACCCGACCCGTGGGGCTGGAAGCGCTCGGTGTCGCTCCCACCAGACCCCTGGATCCTCCCCCCTGCACAGGAGCAGCACCAGCACCTCAGCCCAGTCAGACTCTCTCGAGCCCAGTTTTGGGGTTCCTGTGAGGACAAGGAGGGGGGGGGGTACCCCCTGTACCCCTTCCCTGACCACCTCTTGCCTTTAAGCCTCCTCAATACCCTGTGAGTCCGGGCTGGGAGAGCTGGAGAACAGCATCCCTCTCCTGTGCCAGCCCTGGACCCGCCTCCAGCCTGGCTCCCAACCTTCCCGGGGTGAGATCGCCCTTGGAGAGGCACCAGGGGAATCCCTCACACGCCCCTTCCGCAGCAGGGACGGCTCCCAGGACGACGCAGCCCGTCCCGGGGCTGACAGGCACGGGGAGCAGCGAGCCAGGGCTCCCCGCGGGGCCGGGGCCGGGCAGAGCCGCTGCTCCGGGTCTCACCGGGAGGGGACCCGAATCCCGATGAGCGCAGCAGGTTCCTGCCAACGCAGGCGCCGGCAGCCAGTGATGCTGGGGAGAGGGGCAGGAGGCCGAGGCGGCTCCTCGCCTGCAGACTGGGATTTGCTCCGGGTTCTGAGCAGAGCCCATCCCCAATCCTGGGAAGCTCCCGCCCTCCCCACGCAGGCTCCAGCTCCACCGAGCACTAAGGGGCCCTTAAACCCCCTCACCACAGTTTCTACCTCGAGCAATGCCGGTGGGGATGCACCAAGGGCATCGCTTGTCCTGAGCTGGCTAATTACCATTTCATTATCATCACCACTTCATTTTCAAATCACAGCCAGCTTCCCCCAGCGCCCAAGAGCCTGAGGAAGGAGCACAACAGAGAGCGATACTCAGACGCTCGGTTTGGGAACGTGGAGCTGATGCTGCTCTAAGGTGGGAGTTTTTAGGGGGAACCCCCCCCCCAACAACCCCCTCGCAGCGCTGAGGGGCTGCTCTCGGGAGCAGTGGGTCTCCTGCCAGGATGGGAGCCTGAGTCTGCTGAGCTGGGGGGAAGGGAAGGAGAAACCCAACGGCACCGAGGATGGAGGGTAAGGAACATTGACTCCCAGAGCGGTTCCTGTGTCTGTGGTGCCACGGGAGCCACGTTTCCATCCTAAAACCAGAGGGAGCCGCTGTGGCAGAGGCGCCTGGGGGCTGGTTTGGGTGTTCTGAGAGAAGGGACAAGAGCTCTGCAGGCCATGGGGGAGGAAGGATGGATCCCAGAGCTCCTGAGACGTTTCATCAGAGAGGGGCTTTATTTTCTGCTCAGGAGAACTGGGACTATACAGCTGGTTTGCACTGGACCGAAGCTGGGGCTGTGCCATTCCCACCCCCCACCCCCCTCCCTCCCCCCCCTCCCCTGTTTGTTCCGCGAGACAGAAGCGATGCAGCGCGACCGGGAGACGAGGACGGGCAGAGTTCAACCACGAGCAGGGGATCGAGGGGAGCTGAGGGGGAGGGAAACCGAAGCAGCCGCCTGGCTACGGCCCCAAGAGCCGGCGCCGCAGTCCGGCCCCCGCCGCGGTGAGGTCAGCAGCCTACGCACCGCGGGCGGCCCCCCGGCCCTTCCCGCGGCGGGAGCTGCCGGCCGGTGGCCTCTGCCCTTCGCCAGCGGAGCCACGGGGCATCTTCCAGGCGGGGGGGGGGGGGGGGGATCCGAAGCGACGGCGCGAGCGGAGCGGGACGGACGATCCGCGCCCAAGGGATGCGACGGACGGACGGGACGGGCTGAGCCCCGAGCTGAGCTGGCTCATGGCTGGAGATCTGCGGGTGGATCTAGGAGCAGCTTTGCTAAGTCAGTCCTACACCCCAGCAGCCCGGGCTGCAGAGCAAAGGCGGCTCGGCGGGGCCGCAGGAGCATGCAGGGGGTCGGGGGAGATCGGTTCAGCCGGTGTCAGAGCTCAGGCGTCACCTTCGCGTCACCGGCGCCACAATAAATACTCCGTGTCCCTAGGAGGGAGGAGGTGGGGAGGCTGAAGCGTGACCCTGAGCGCTGGCAGCTCCTCAGCCTGGAAGATGCGACAGAGACTCGGGGTTCTCTCTGCTAGCGCAAGGTGCCCCGGGGGGCTGTGTGCTCACCCTGGGCTCCCCACGTCTCTGGAGGTGGAGAGCATCGCGCCCGGGTGCCACAGGAGGTGCCGAGACGTGAAATGAGATGTGAGACGAGCTCTTGGTTTCTGTGTGGGCTTGGGTTCCCTTCAACTGGCCGTGGAGTTTGTCTGGGAGAGTGCACAGGGTGGGAGCAGGTGCTGCTTGGCCTTTCTTCCCCTCCGCCCGCTCCTGGCCCCCAAGGCACTTCACTCCGTGCGCAGGATGATGTGGATCCCTGACTCTGTGAAGACGGGGCCGCTCATCTCACCAGCCCTCAGCGCAAACGAGGCGTCTTCGAAGGGCTTCTGCATCTGACCTGGGGAGAGCAGAGACGGGAAGCTCAACCCGGCTCAGCCACCACGGGCTCGAGCCTCCAGTGAGCGAGCCCCAGGCACGCAGCAGAGTCCCCCCCAGGCAGGGACTCATGGAGGGGGGGGGGGTTTGCTTTCATCTGCTCCCAGATGATTCCAAAGAGCCCCTTCACACAGGCATCTGCACAGCCTTTGCTTCCCCCCCCCCCCCACCTCCTCTTCTTTTTTAAAGAGGGGTTCTGGGTTCTGTTTGGATCCTGCAGCCAGGAAAGGTTCACTCCTCGAGCAGAGGGAAAAGGCTCCGGGGAGAGAAACGGGACCGGTTTAAGAGCTTCGCCCCCAGAGCAGCCCAGCTCTCACCAATTCTGATTTGGGGCCGTTAAAAACCCAAGGAAGAGCTTGGGCGAGGGGGAGGGGGTGTGTGTGGTTTGGGCAGCACGCGAGGTTTTAATGCCATCTAGTGGAAACCGGCTTCGGCAACAGCTCTGCCCATTTTGGAGCAGCCGAACCCCAAACAGGCCAAGCTGAGCCCTAAGAGAGGTGAGGGAGAGGAGCCAAAGCTCAGCACAGCTTCACCCGCGGTGTCAGGCTCTCCCATCCCGAAGATTCCTCCTCCCACACGGGGAATCTCACTGGGGGAGGGACCCAGAAGCTTGTTGGCTGCTGCTGCCTCACGGTGCTGATCCACAACCCTGATCCATAACCCTCTCCTTTGGTTCGCTCTCATCTCCACAGCCAGTTAACAGTGTCCCCACTGGAGAGCAGAGGCCTTTGGCTGCCCTGCCAAGGCTCCCCCCTGCTCCCTGCCAAGGTCGGCATCGAGCCCGGCACCGCAACCCCAGCCCAGCACCACGACCTGGCATTGCCATGGCCAGGCTGAGCTCTGAGCCCAGCACCACGACCTGGCACTGCCATGGCCAGGCTGAGCTCTGGGCTCAGCACCACGACCTGGCACTGCCATGGCCAGGCTGAGCTCTGAGCTCAGCACCACGACCTGGCATTGCCATGGCCAGGCTGAGCTCTGGGCTCAGCACCACGACCTGGCACTGCCATGGCCAGGCTGAGCTCTGAGCTCTGCACCACGACCTGGCATTGCCATGGCCAGGCTGAGCTCTGAGCTCAGCACCACGACCTGGCACTGCCATGGCCAGGCTGAGCTCTGAGCTCTGCACCACGACCTGGCACTGCCATGGCCAGGCTGAGCTCTGAGCTCTGCACCACGACCTGGCACTGCCATGGCCAGGCTGAGCTCTGAGCCTGGCACCCCGACCTGGCACTGCCATGGCCAGGCTGAGCTCTGAGCCCAGCACCACGACCTGGCATTGCCATGGCCGGGCTGTGCTGGACTCACCTCTCCCGAAGGCGCCCAGGTCGCCGCCCGCTTTGGCCGAGCTGCAGTCGCTGAACTGGGAAGCCAGAGACTCGAAATCCTCTTCTCCCGATTTGATCTTCTGGATGTAACCTGAGAACACAGGGGATGATCAGGCTGGGGAAGGAGAGGAGGAAATAACATCCCCCTTTCCCCCCCACCCCCCCCCCCCCCCAAAATCTCACCCCCACTGCAGCAAGCAGGGCACAAAGCCCTGCACACCCCCCACACACCAAGCAAGGACTTCAAACCTCCTGAGTAAAGACAGAGAACAGAACTTTCCCAACATCCCAAAACCACCCAGGGGGGTGTGTGTGTGTGGGGGGGATGTTAGGTTGGGTTTTCCTTTCCAGGCAGGTTTCCCTCTCCAATCCCATTCACTTCCACCCGCTGCTGCCCCTGGAGCAGGGGAGTTGATTGTAGGGGCTGGAGAAGAGCTGAGCTTTGATTGCAGGGGGGGCTCCCACCTCGCGCACCGAGGGTCCCCCAGGAGCCAAGTATTTGTCAAGAGGGGTTTGGGACAGGTCAGGTAAGGAATAGTCCTGGTTTTAACCAAGAGCTTGGCCTCAGAGCTCTGAACCTTCCCAGAAACTCCCTCTGCTCGCTGGCAACAAGCACAGCCAGGAGATAAATCGTGTCTTCCAGCTCGGCGAGGCGACGGGGGAGCCGCTGGCTGCGGATCCCGGCTGCTCCCTGAGCCATGGCACGAGGCTGGGCTGCTTCCCACAGACAAGAGTCCTGCAGAGCTTCAGGTGGCTCAGGCAGCTCTGGCTCTGCCCCCGCTCCCCTCTAGAGATCCAGCTGATCCTGAAATCCTGCTTTCTAGAAACTTCCCTTCGGCGGCGCCGCTTGAGACCCGGAGCAGGCTCCCACCTTCCCAAAGGGATGCTGAGGGTGTTCTCAGAGAGAAGAGGGGGGAAGGAAAAAAAAAGGCAAGAGAAGAGAAGCTGTTGCTGCTGCCCCTTGAAGCTACTCGATCTCCTGGCTTCAAGTCCCCAAGCTCCTTGGTTTGGGGTCAGAGAGCCTGTGCTCTGCTAGAAAAACCTCCAAAAGCCAATTAAAACCCAAACTCAGATCCAATGGGGCTGGGTAAGAAGATCCCCAGCGCTCTGAGCCGTGGGCACTACAGCACAAAGAGCTTTGTTCTTTGGGAAGGGAACAGAGAATCCACAGCCCGGCCGCAGCGTCCCCGTCAGCTCACACAGGTCTCGACCCCCTCACCCAGATCTCCAGCCCAGGGGCACAGGCCCCTTTATCACCCCCCTGGTGTCACTTTCTCAGCACCCCCACCCTGATGAAACCCCCCCCCATTCCCAGAGGTGGGAAGCAGGTCCCAGGTGCCTCAGTGCTTTGAGCTGCCCAGCGAAGGCATTTCCCCTGCCAGGGCTCACGAGTCCTTACATGTTCTGGTGGGTAGGATGGAGAGGGCAGCCAAAACATCCTCCCTATCCTCCCCCTCACACATCTCCCTAAGAGATAAGACAGTCCTGGTACCTTGGGCTGTGTCTGTGCTCAGGGTCACCTCTGCTACCTCAATGCCAGGAGAAATAATAACCCCCTGAAGAGCTTGGAATTGGGGGGAGCGATGAAAACCGCCCCACCAACCCCCCAAATTCCTTATCTGAAAAGCAAGAGTCAGGCTCTGAGCTCCTCCCCTGAGATCAGAACCTCAGCACTGATTCAGTTCTACGGCCAGAGCTGTGAGGAAGAGGAGGGAAGGGAAGTGGGGGAGGAAAGAAAGATGGATGGAAAGAAGCCTAGGCTGCAGCAAGGACTAACGGCGCTGGTCTGGAAGCTCTCACTTCCAGACTGGATCACGAGCCAGAAGGCTCTGAGGAAAGCCCAACCCGATCAGATCACCCATACAGCCCCACACAAGGTCACCTGCCTCCTCCAAGCAGCTCCATTCCTAGTTAATTGACATGAAGAGGTTAATTAGACTCTTTCCAACCTGGTGTTAGGGGCCAAGGGCCATGAAACACAAAGAAATGTTTCCAGAGCGCTCGGTGGGGCTTGAGAGGGTTTCATTTTCCACGTGAATATACAGAGGTACAAGGGGAACACAGACCCCCCTGGCAGAGCAGCACCAGCCCAGCGCCACACGAAGGGGGAGGCAGCAGGACAGGACCCTCACACCACTCTGCTTCTCCCAGAGGAAACTCTTTGTCCAACCTGCCCAGCTCAACCCACCTCTGGCTTCCACCGCTGCCTGGGGGGCGATTCTACCCCTGAAATGGCTTCTCCCCTCTGAGAGCACCACATCCTCCCTCTCCCCCTCTCCCTCTCTCCGGCGTTTACTTGCCGTTTATGAGCTCCAGCGCCTCATCTTTGGTCCGTGTGATCTTCTCCTGCCTCCAGGACGAGGGTCGCCTGGACTGGTTGTGCTTCACCAGGAGGTGTGAACACCGCACCTTGCTGGGCTCGCCCTGGCCGTTCCTGGCGCCGCCGCTGGGCCGCTCCCACTGGCTGGCGTTGGTGATGTGGTTGAAGTAGTACACGCGGCCTGCGGGCACAGAGCGGGCTGGTTAGAGACCAAAACCCCCAAACCAACACCCCCCCCCCCGGCCCAACCCCCCCCCCGAACCCAGAGCAGCAGATCCCAGCGGACCCCGAGCCCAAGAGGAAGGGAAGGCGCGGGGAGGCCTTGGACGGCTGCCCCTGCCTGCTCCTCCTCTCCCCGGCCCGAAGTTCTGCGCCGAGGGGAGGGCGGGAGCAACCCGGAGGAAAGCAACCGGCTGCGGGGCTCCCTCCCTCCTTCCCCGGCGACGGTGGGACGGGGCCGGCCCCTCTTCCCTCGCAGCCCCCCAGCCCCGGGACAAAGAGGCCCAAGCAGGCTCCGGGCATCACCCCCGCATCCCGCCCAGCCGCGGGGGAACCGTCCGCCGGGCCCGGCTTCTTGTCACGGGGCTTCTCCCAGCGTCCGGCCCCCCGGGCGCCGCTGGAACCCCCCGGCCCAGCCCCAGCCAAGGCCCCGGCCAGGCCAGGCCCCGTCAGGGCTCCAGCCCCGGGCCGCAGCGGGCCTCGGGTGCCGCTCGGAGCCAGCCCCGCCGCGCCGGGAGCGCGGAGCCCCCCCAGGCCCGTACCGGAGCTGCGGCTCATGCGCTTCTCCCAGCCCGCGGGCAGCTTCTCCTCCTCCGCCATCTTCCCTCGGCTGCGCCGCCCGGCCCGGCCCCGCCGGCGCGGGGAGGGGCGGGACGAACCCGCCCCGTTCTCTGTTCCGATTGGCTCCGAGGGAAGCAGCGCCCGCCGCCTTTCGCGCTATCATTGGTGGGAAATCGCCGCGTCCCACCCCCCGCACCCTTTCTGGCGTTTTCATTGGCTGCGGGCGACAAGCCGCAGCGAGCCCGGAAGCGGACGGTGGTCGCGGGTGGTCAAACCCCGCCGCAGCGCGAGGCGAAAAGGGCGGTGCGTCCCCAGCTCCGCCCCCCGCCCAGCCCCGCCGGCTCCCGGTGCCCCGTTCTCGCCCCGCCCCCCCCCCCCCCCCCCCTCCCGCGACACACACACACGCACCAACCAGAGACTCGAGAAACACGTTTATTATAAACCACTGCGACACTTCGGGGCAGCTACGGCGGGTTCAAAGCCATAACGGGGATGGAGCGGGGGTGGGGAACGGGAATGGAGCGCAGGGGGAACGGGGATTGGGGGGTCCCACGGAGGAGAGAGCCCCGGGGCGGGGAGGGGGACGGCGGCCGCTACTGGTAGTAGAGCTCCAGGTTCATGCCGTCATGGATCTCGTCTGGAGAGCGGAGTTAAGGAGAAGGTGGGGACCGATGGAGGGGGGGGGGGTCGGGGGGGGGGTCGGGGGAGGGTCCCGCCCGTTAACACCGCGAAACACCCGCCCGGAGAAGGATACAGTCGCCCAGCGTGACGTGATCCTTGAAGATGGTGTACCTGCGGGGCCGGGAAGCGGGGTCAGAGGGCGGGATCGCTGCCGGTGCCGGTCCCGGCTCCATCCCCGTCCCGGCCCCGCTCCCCCAACTCACCATTTCTTGAGCACGATTTTATCCCAGCGCGTCCCGGTCTGCGCCGCGATCAGCTTCTTCAGGTCGCGGATGGAATCCTCGGTGCTGGCGGGGCCGTTAAGGAACGCGGAGGAACCGGGCAGAGCCCCCGGGCAGCGCCCCCCGCCCCACCCCAGCCCCCGGGCAGCGCCCCCCGCCCCACCCCAGCCCCCGGCCCGGTCCCGGCCCCGCCGCCTGCCCCGGCCCCGGCCCCGGGGATACTTGCATTTCACCCGCACCTTCTTGCCCAGCCGATCGTTGCAGACGACTTCGATCATCGCTGCCTGAGGAGGAGACACAGAACGGGCAGGGACCGGGCGGCCGCGGACCGGGGCCCACCGAGCTCAGCGTCAGTCCCGGCGGAACAGGAAGCGCCGGCAGCGGAAGTGACGCGCGTAGCGCGCGCCGAGCGGCAAGTGAGCGGCCAAGATGGCGGAAGAAACGGCGGCGGCGGCGACGGAGCTGCCGGTGGCGGCGGAGCCGGGGGCGGGGATGGGGGCGGAGCCGCCGGCGCTGCCCGATTCGGTGTTGCTGAAGGTCCTGGCGTTGCTGCCGTTGCGGGACCGGCTGAGAGCGACCAGGTGGGACCCGCGGGGACCGGGACCGGCTGCTCCCCGCCCGGGCGCTGATCGCCCCCTTCCCCCCCCAGGGTCTGCCGGCGGTGGCAGCGCTTGGCGCTGGACGGGACGGTCTGGAGACACGTGGATCTGAGCCCGCACCGGGTACGGTGGAGGCCCCCGCGCCGGGGGGGGGGCTCGCCTCAGCGCGGGGAGGGCGGGGGGGATTTGTCGCCTGACCGGGGGCGCTGCCCCCTCCCCGCCCCGGTTCCAGCCGCTCTTCTCCCCCCTCCCAGCTCACCCCCCAGACGCTGTGGAGCCTGGTGCGGCATCGCCTCCGCGACAGCCTGCGGACGCTGCGGCTGCGGGGCGCGCTCCGCTCCGGGGCCCGGCGGCGGCGGCTCCTCTCCCCGGCGCTGCTGGGCGCCCTGGAGAAGCGCTGCCCCCGGCTCCAGCGCCTGTGCCTGGCGGAGACCGACCTGCGGCCGGTGCCCTACGAGAGCATCCCCTCATCCCTCACGGCGCTGGAGCTGAGCTGCTGCGAAATCCCCGCCGCCTGGTTCTGCGCCTCGGCCGCGAGGGCCCCGCCGCGGCTGCGGCACCTCGTGATCCGCGACGTGCCGGCCTTTTCCGACCGCCACCTGCTGAGCGTCTCCTCCAGCTGCCGCCTGAGGACGCTGAGCCTCTCCGGCACCTACCGCGTCACGGACGGCGGGGTTCAGCGAGCAGCCCCGCACCTGGAGGAGCTGGAGCGCCTGGTGCTGCGACACTGCGGCATCGGCGCCGCCGCCGTGGCCTCCATCGGGCGCCACGGGAAGCGTCTCCGGTTCCTGGAGATCGGGAGCTCTTCCTCGCTGACAGACGCGGGTCTGGCTGGGGTGGAGACCCTGCAGAGCCTGGAGATGCTGAGCTTGGACCTCAGCGAGAAGGTCTCAGCCGGCGCCGTGGTCGCGGCGTGCCGGGCGCTGCCGCAGCTGCGCAGCCTCAGCCTGGGGGGGGCTCCTTTGCCAGACCAGGTTCTCCAGGAGCTCCAGGCGACTTTGCCCCGCTGCAGCCTTTCACAGGCTCCGTGACACAGGGCCCGAAGCAGCAGGGCTCTTGCTTTTCTTTCTGTGCCTCAAAGTGCCTCTTTTTGGGGTAAAGCCCCGTTTTCCAGGGAGCTTCTGTAGGTGACACAGCGAGTGTGGGGTGTCCAGTGCTTTGTGGGGAGCTCGTGGGGATCTCAGGGATCAGGAAAGCTGGAGCACCCAGCCCTTGGGATGCTCCCCCTCCTCCTCAATGACCGGCTGAGGTTCCCAGTTTAACCTCTGGCTCCTCCTCTTCCTCCCACTGTGAAGCAGCTCAACAAGCGCAGGATTCGAGGGGCGAAGCGAGTTCCCCTCCCAAAAGAGCCCTTCCAGTTAATGCCTAACTGGGATTGCTCAACCCCCTGTGTGCCTGCTCCAGGCTGGGGTGGGGGGGGGAAAGGAGACACCCCAGGGACACGTTGGAGCTGCTGGATCCACCTGGGAAATCGCTCTCAGGCCAGGATGTCATCTCCCTTCTTCCCTCCATCACCGGGAATCCCCCTCACCCTTCATCACCTGTGTTCTCCTCCTCCTCCTCCTCGCCCCAACACCAGACACCTCAACACTGTTGTTCCTTGTAGGCTGAGGGTGTTTTTAAACCAAATGCTGTTTATTGAATAAACAGGTTTTCCCACACTGGCAGGTTTCAGCTGATGGGAATAAAGAACAGGCAGATCTGGGTGCTGTGTCTGCTTTCACCTCACCCCCTGCCCCCCCCTGTTACACAACACGCCAGGTTTCGGACAGGCCTGGGTGGCAGTGACCCCCCTGCCCCCCCCCTGCGTCTCCTTAGCACCGGTCTCAGTGCCCTGACCTCCTGTCTGGTCCCTTCGTGGTCTCAGCGCCGCTCTGGGGCAGATAAACAAGGGTGGAACACTCCAGCTCTTCCCTTGGAACGTGTCCCAAGGCTGCTGGCTCAGGAACCAGCCCCTGTGTGGTTACTGGGGCTCAGGGCTTTACACTGGTTAATTAGGGTGCTGGTTAATTAGCACTATTAACACTTCTGGCATTATCTGTCCCAGCACCTCTGGGCTCGGGGAGCGAAGGAGACAATGGAAATGGGTCAAACCCCCGAACTCCATCAGTCAGTGAGGGCGCAGCTTGACCCCCAGCTCACCCTCCCGATGCTCTCAGGGGGCTGGGTTAGACCCTTACGGCTTCTGGCTCCCAAATTCAGGGGGTTCTGCCCTTTGCCTGCGTCCCACCCCTGCCACCCCTTAACCCCTGTGCTCACCACGGCGGCACAAGGGGGATTTGGGGTGGAGGGGAGCTCAGCGGGTGGCACAGGGGTGGTTTGGGGTGGAGGGGAGCTCAGCGGGTGGCACAGGGGTGGTTTGGGGTGGAGGGGAGCTCAGCAGGTGGCACAGGGGTGGTTTGGGGTGGGGGGGAGCTCAGCAGGTGGCACAGGGGTGGTTTGGGGTGGGGGGGAGCTCAGCGGGTGGCACAGGGGTGGTTTGGGGTGGGGGGGAGCTCAGTGGGTGGCACAGGGGTGGTTTGGGGTGGGGGGGAGCGCAGTGGGTGGCACAGGGGTGGTTTGGGGTGGGGGGGAGCGCAGTGGGCACCGCCTGCCTCGGCTGGAGGGAAGAACACCCAACCCTGCCTTCCCAGAGCCGGGCTGTGGGCGGTGGGTGCAGTGCAGGCTGCTGTTGGAGAGCACAACCCAGCAGCCCCAGCCTGAGAAGGGGCTGGTTAAACTATAACCCCTGAGCCGAGCAGCGCTCCAGGTTTTGTGGGTTTCGGATCCCAACGATCCTGGAACGACCCCATCGGCTCCCCCGGCCCTGAGCTGCCCCCTCCTCCCAGCCCAGCGCAGAGGGATGGATGAGGAACATCTGGACGACGACCTGCGTGTTTTCAAAGGTAAATCCTGAGCCACACCAGCCCCTGGAGCCACCAGCCCCGAGGAGAGGGGAGCAGGACCCTCCCTCACTGCCGAGGTGTTTGGTGTCTGAGGGAGAAGGAGGCCTGTGGTCGCCTTCCTCCTCTGCTCGGCCGCCCCAGGTCATCATCAGCCTAAGGAGGCTGCTCGGTTGGGATGGAGAACATCCCCCTCACGAGCTTGTCCCTGGGCTGGGGGCTCAGCTGGAAGATGAGGAGGGAAGAGGGGCTTTGCTGAGCCAGAGGTGCCCAGCCAGCGGCTCTGAGAGTCACCACCCTGGGGAGCGTCCTGCACGGCAGGAGATGAGGCTCTTCTGGAGCCTTCCCAAGTCCAGCTCCCCAGAGCGAGCGGCTCAGCAGCCTGGCAGCTCTCCCGAGGTTGAGCCTGGGACCCCCCTGGCATTCCCGGGGTCCAGCCCCCCCGAGAAGGATGTCTGAGGACAGCTGGCAGCAGCAAAGAGCCCCCAGACGCCCTGGGGAACCGTCTCCCCTTCCAATGGGGGACCAGACCCCGGGTCTATAAACACCCCAGCCCCAGGGACAGGGTGGGAGCCTGGTGCCTCCTGTCCCTGGGGGGACCCGGGGTCACCCGCCCCGTCCTGAGCGAGGCCGCTCGGCGCTGACACCACACACGGTGTGACAGCAGCTCCTTGGGGGGCTCAAAGCCCCCCAGGCTGCTCAGAGCAGGGGTGCCCATCAGGATTTGGGCTGCTCTAGCACACAGTTCGCTCCTGGGGTTATTTATTAACCTCTCCAGACAGGGAGCTGGGGCAGCTATGAGAAGAGGGGGCACTGGCCCAGCTCTCTGTGGTCTGGGTTTCCCCCTTTCTTTTAAAGACAGAAGCCTCTTCCAGCAGAAGCTGAGATCCTTTTTCACCGTGTACTTGCTCCTGGCCCTCTCCTTCCTGCTGATCATCATCCTCTTCTCCATCTCGCTCTCCAGAGGTACTGGGACATCTTTGAATTCAATTAATTAGGCCCTAATTCCATGGGGCAAGGCAAGCAGAGGAGCTCCCAGCCAGTCCAGTGCAGCTCCTGGCTGTATATAAAGCACATAAACCCCTGATCCCAGCTGGGATTAGAGCCCAAACCCTGGGATGTCCCTGCCCTGGGGGTGGCTGGACAAGCCCCTCCCCAGCAGAACAAACAGGCCTGAACGGAGCCACCCTGGCAGCCCAGCTGCAGTGAGGGGCTTGGGGGCGGTGAGGGGCTTGGGGGCAGCATGGGGGTGACCCAGCCCCTCTCCTTCTCTCCGGCAGTTTCAGCTGTTTCTTCCAAGCTCAACGAGGTGCCACCAGAATGGAGACAGAACCTCTCTGCCCGAGACTGGCTGTGTAAGTCCCAGCTGCTCCTGGAACCCACCAGGTTTCTCCTGCCCCTGGATTTCCTGAAACGCTTCTCTGTTTCAGCAAATAACCCCAAAACCCCCCCAAATTCTCCCCTGGAAGAGGGGTGTCTGGGTGCCAGTTCCCCCTCTGCAGCAGCCTGATACCCTACAAGCTTCGGGCTCGTGCCCCTGCGTCTGCACCAGTTTGGCTGCTGGGAGAAGCCTCTCACCGGGACGAGGACCAGCCCAGCTGCCCCTCATCTCCTGCTCCTTCTCTCCCCAGTGTTTCCCTGCGGACAGAGATCCCGGGAGTGGGAATACTTTGAGGGGAAGTGTTACTACTTCTCCCTGACCAGGACGAGCTGGCAGAAGGCGAAGGCCCAGTGTGAGGAGATGCGCTCGCAGCTGGTGGTCATCGACAGCTACGCCGAGCAGGTGAAGAGCCAGCGCCACGCAGGGAACCCGGCCACGGCCAAACCCTGCCCGGGGCCCCTGCAGAGCCCCCTCCCCTGCAGAGCCCCCTCCCCTGCAGAGCCCCCTCCCCTGCAGAGCCCCCTCCCGTCTCACGGTGCCCCCCCAGGCTCCCTCGGCCACCCCGCAGGGCCCATCCTCGCTGGGTAGCGGGAACCCGGTGCTGTTATCCTTTGCCTCAGCCAGCAGAGAGCAGGCACAACCTTCTCTGCCTGCCCAACATCCAGAGCTTCCCTCTGTGCGTGCCACCGGCACCCATCCCGTGCCTCTGGCACCCATCCTGCGCCACCGGCACCCATCCTGCACCTCTAGCACCCATCCCTCACCTCCAGCACCCATCCTGCACCTCCAGCACCCATCCCTCACCTCCAGCACCCATCCTGCACCTCCAGCACCCATCCTGCACCTCCAGCACCCATCCCTCACCTCCAGCACCCATCCTGCACCTCCAGCACCCATCCCTCACCTCCAGCACCCATCCTGCACCTCCAGCACCCATCCCTCACCTCCAGCACTCATCCCTCACCTCCAGCACCCATCGCTCACCTCCAGCACCCATCGCTCACCTCCAGCACCCATCCTGCACCTCCAGCACCCATCCTGCACCTCCAGCACCCATCCCTCACCTCCAGCACCCATCCTGCACCTCCAGCACCCATCCTGCACCTCCAGCACCCATCCTGCACCTCCAGCACCCATCCCTCACCTCCAGCACCCATCCTGCACCTCCAGCACCCATCCCTCACCTCCAGCACCCATCCTGCACCTCCAGCACCCATCCCTCACCTCCAGCACCCATCCTGCACCTCCAGCACCCATCCTGCACCTCCAGCACACATCGCTCACCTCCAGCACCCATCCTGCACCTCCAGCACCCATCCCTCACCTCCAGCACCCATCCTGCACCTCCAGCACCCATCCCTCACCTCCAGCACCCATCCTGCACCTCCACATTGAGACGAAGGGCTGAGGAGCAGTGGAACCTCTGTGGTCCCCCATGGGAACCCCCCTGTGCCGGGCGGTTTGGGGACCCTTCCTTCCCCTGACACGTTCCCCTCCTGCCCCTCTCCCCGCTGCAGAGTTTCCTCATGTTCAGGACGAGGAACGAGCGGTTCTGGATCGGGCTGACGGACGGGAACTCGGAGGGGGAATGGGAATGGATCGACGGGACCGACTATAAAACCTCCTTCACGTGAGTGCTGCCCCCACGGCTCCGCACCCCGAAACCAGCGGGCAGCCCCCCCCCTGCCCAACTGCCCCTGGTGCAGCCAGCAGCCCAGGTTTCTCACCCTGCCCTGGGCTGGGGACTCACACAGGGTCTAACAGCCGCAGAGGCCAGAGTTTAACATCTAAACCTGTCTAAAACCAGACCGGTTTAGCTAATCCCTGCCCTCTGCCCAGCTGCCTGCCCCTGCTGCCCCCCCCCAGCCTGCCCCTGCTGCTCCCCCCGCCCCAGCCTGCCCCTGCTGCCCCCCCCCCAGCCTGCCCCTGCTGCCCCCCCCAGCCTGCCCCTGCTGCCCCCCCCCCCAGCCTACCCCTGCTGCCCCCCCCCGCCCCAGCCTGCCCCTGCTGCCCCCCCCCAGCCTACCCCTGCTGCCCCCCCCCGCCCCAGCCTGCCCCTGCTCCCCCCCCCCCCCCCAGCCTGCCCCTGCTGCCTCCCCTCAGCCTGCCCCTGCTGCCCCCCCCCGCCCCAGCCTGCCCCTGCTGCCCCCCCCCGCCCCAGCCTGCCCCTGCTGCCTCCCCTCAGCCTGCCCCTGCTGCCCCCCCCCGCCCCAGCCTACCCCTGCTGCCCCCCCCCGCCCCAGCCTGCCCCTGCTGCCTCCCCTCAGCCTGCCCCTGCTGCCCCCCCCGCCCCAGCCTGCCCCTGCTCCCCCCCCCCCCCCCAGCCTGCCCCTTCTCTGCCCAGGTTCTGGAAGGAGGGAGAGCCCAACGACAGTGGCCGCAACGAAGACTGTGCCCACATCTGGATCTCTGGGAAGTGGAACGACGTCTACTGCACCTACGAGTGCTACTACGTCTGTGAGAAGCCTCTGCCCAACTGAGCAGCGCCAGGGCACGGGCGGCACCCCCACCCGGCACCCAAAACGGTCCCTTCTCCTTCCTAATTTATACCAGCCCAGTGCTCGCTCCCCCCTCTTCCTCCCTGCTCTTCCTCCCGGCTTTTCCTACCCGAGGAGGAGCAGGGATGGATTCTGATGGTCCTAAGCAATACAGGCAGGAATCCGTGGGGAGCTCAGCCTAATAAAGGACGATTATTGCTCTGGTTAACGAGGCTGCTCCGTTTCTAGGTGTGTGGAGCAGCTGGGGGGGGGGGGGGGGGGGGGGTGAGCAGGGCCACAGGCTGGGCACAAACGAGCCCGAGATGGGATTCGCTGCCAGGGCAGGGGCATCTCCAGGGAGGGGGGTTTGGATGGACCCCCAGGGGTGGAAATGAAGTTGGCTTTTCCTGCTGAGGGAAAAAATCCCATCATTGCCCCAACTTTCCCTTTTTCTGCCAGATGCCACCTGACAGAACCACCCGAGGCCGGTGGTGAGTCAGTCCTGCGGCACCTCCCCTGGCACCGAGGGGTCCCTGGGCTCTGGAGCTCCCTCCCACTCCCCAGCTTCTCACCAGAAAAACCCCGGTTTGGGCCAGACTGGGAAACCCCCAGCTCCCATACTGGTCTCAGACAGGAGCCGGGTCACAGCGCTCACCCCACGTATTGCCCAGCGCCGGCGTCGTGTGGGGCACGTGTGGGGCACGTGTGATGTGCAGGGTGTGCACACGCGTGTGCCACGTGTGGGGCACGTGTGATGTGCAGGGTGTGCACACGCGTGTGCCACGTGTGGGGCACGTGTGATGTGCAGGGTGTGCACACGCGTGTGCCACGTGTGGGGCATGTGTGATGTGCAGGGTGTGCACATGTGTGGGGCACGTGTGATGTGCAGGGTGCAGGGTGCACACGCGTGTGCCAGGTGTGGGGCACGTGTGATGTGCTGGGTGTGCACATGTGTGGGGCACGTGTGATGTGCAGGGTGCACACGCGTGTGCCACGTGTGGGGCAAGCGTGTGATGTGCTGGGTGCAGGGTGCACACGCGTGTGCCAGGTGTGGGGCACGTGTGATGTGCAGGGTGCAGGGTGCACACGCGTGTGCCACAGGGGGTGTGTGTGCTGGGTGGGGGGATGCACTGCAGGGACCGGGTGGGAGCCGGTACCCCCGCCTCCCCCAGCCCCCCAGACACCCACCCGGCCGAAGCCCCGAGGTCCTGCTCGGTCCCCGGGGCCGCCCTGGAGCTCCGGTGCCGCCGCTCGGTACCGGTTGGCCCCGGGCAGCCCCGGGCCCGGTTCCCCCCGCACGATGCCCGCGGCAGATGCGTTGGCGGAGCCGCGGGAGGGACGCGGATGGCGACACGGCAGAGCCCCGGTCCCCCCGCCGCCCCGGTGCCACCATTCCCGGAGCTGAACGGGGCCACGGTCGCCCCGACGGCGGGAGGACGAGTGTCCGCCTGCCCTGTCGGCGACACGGCTGTCGTGACAGAGCCCGGCAGCCCCGCGGTGAGTGCCGAAGCGGAGGGGGATTAACGGCACCGAGCCTCCCCACCGCACCCCCGCCCCCCGACGGTCCCGACGCCGCGGAGCCTCCCCCGTGCCCGCGACATCCCCTGTCGTGAGAAGCGCTGCCTCTGTCACGACAACCGCTGCCGGGGGCGCCGTCGGTATCGCCTCTTGGGCGCCCCGGGCTCCACCGGCATCACCCCGCGGGGCGAGAGGGGGGGGGGGCGCACACGGGGACGGACGCAACAGGGGGATCCGGACGGGGTTGGGGGGGGGGGGTCCCGCCTTGATGGGGCCCCCGCCGCGCTCCCGGCCCAGGCGCGCTCCCGGGGGAGGCGGGGGGCGGCGGCGCTCACGGGCGCGGGCGCGGACACGGGCGGGGGCTGCGCGCTCTGCCCCGCGCACAGTCGCGCCCCGCTCCGCTCCGCTCCCGTCCCCTCCCTGCCGGTACCGCTGCCGGTACCGCTGCCGGTATCATCGTCCCGGTAAGTGCCCGCGCGCAGACGGGGCGCGAGGGGATGCGGTGCCGGTAACTCGACCGACGGGGATGCCCCGTACCGGGGAAGGGCGGTGTGGGGGTGAGGAGGGGGACACACAGCGACGCGCGCCCCGTCTGTGAGCGGACAGACCGGTACCGGCACCGTTAAGGACCCGTCGGGCCGCCGCCGTATCCCCGCAGGACGGGACGGGGCGGGGGGCGGCCGCATCCTCCCCCCCCCCGCCCGGCTCCCAGCGCAGCCCCCGGGGGGGGGCTCCGGGGCTGCCGAGGGCAAGGTCGGGCTTAACCCCACCGGGAGCGGGGGGAGCGGGGCGGGTGGGCGCCGCCGCCGCCGCGATTTCGTTACCGTTCGTTAAACCGGAGCTTTCGGGAGGCGGAAAAAAACGACCGAGGGGCAGCGGGCAGCCCCGAGCCAGCGGGGGGGTGACGGGTGCGGGTCCCTAACGCTCCTCTCCCCCCGCAGCCCCCGCGCTGGCTGCCGGCATGAAGACGGAAGAGGCTCCGTCCTGCCTGCAGCAGGCGACGCCGGTCCTGGGCTTCGGTGAGTCACCGGGAGCGGGTGCCACGCACCGGGAGACCCTCAGCCCGCGCCCCCCGCCCCAGCCGGGCTGCCTGCCCCATCCTCCTCCCCATCCCCATCCTCATCCTCCCCGGGCAGCTTTGGGGGGGTCTCGGTGCGTCTGCAAGTTGCAGCGGGACCAGCCGGCCCTGTCCCCGCTGCCCGGTACCCCCCCGTCCCCGGGATCCCGTCTGCCCTCAGCGGCGCTTCCCGCTCCTCGGCGGGGTTTATTCCCAGCTCGGGCAGGAGATTCCTTCCCCCCGCAGCTTTTTGGGATGTCAGGGGAGGGGAGCACCCCCTGGCTCAGCCAGGGCGAGGGGCTGGCCCGCTGCTGAATGCCACCCTGCCAGCCCCACGCAGCTGCAGCGCTGCGGGAGAGGCTTGTCGGTAGCGGCAGACAGCACCGGAGCCGGGCAAGGCACGGTGCCCAGGGGGGACAGGGACACCCTGAGTGTCTGTCCCGTGTCTGTCCCGACCTCCCAGAAAAGCCCCTTCGGAGCATCCCTGGTCCATGGCTGATTTTAGGGAGCAGTCGGCATGGGGTCGGGCTATGGATGCGGGGCCTGGATGCCATCCCAAGCATCATCTCACCATCCCAAGCATCATCTCACCATCCCAAACATCATCTCACCATCCCAAACATCATCTCATCATCCCAACCGTCTCTCCATCCCAAACATCATCTCCCCACCCCAGCCAGGGTGAGAGCTGATTCCTGATCCAGATTTGAAATGACAGTGAGAATATCTGCCCCACAGCACGGAGTTCACACAGGAGGGCCTGGCTGGGGGTAATTTGGGGTAATCCTGGGCTGAGGTGCCTCCCTTCCCTGTGATGCTGGGGTTCACCTTGTCCCCTTGTCCCTTGTCCCTTCCCGACCTGCTGGCTCGGGCTCGCTCTGGGTTGCTGTGGATTTTTATGCCATGGTGAGGGCAGCGTACAGGGGGTCCCTCTCTTCTCCTTTCAGGTTTCCCTCTTGCCCCTGGGCTGGCTGGGGGGATGGTTCAGGAAGGCCCATGTTTTTCCTGGGATTTTCAGATCCCCTCTTCCCCTGGAGCTCGGGATCGTTTGCTCCCGTTACAGCATCGCTGTTCCGTGGCCTTGAGCTGGGCAAAACCGAGGTGGGACTTAGTGCCAGGCTGTCCCCCTGCTCCACGCCATCCCCCTGCTCCAGGCTGTCCCCCTGCTTCAGGCTGTCCCCCTGCCCTGGGCCCTGCCTGCACCTCCTGAGTCACCCCACGGGCAGGCAGCAGCCAGGATTCGGCTGCCTCCCACCACCCCGACTGCCCAGCATCCTCCCGCTCGCTGGCCAGAGGAGAGGGAGGGTCAGGCATCCCCCGGGGTGAAGTTCTGTGACTGTCCCTGTCAGACGGCTCCTGCATTCCCAGAGCTCCCTGGCAATTCCAGCCTCAGACTAAGTCACCGGGAGCCCATTCCCGGCGCTCCAGCACTGCACCCTGACAGCTCCGGTGCTGCTGCTCCGGCACCGCCGGCAGCGGGGCAGACACTCATCTTGGGCTAAAATCCTCATTTCCACTCCTGCTCTGCTGGGTCTCAACCCTCAGGAGAGCTCTGGGGGTCTGGTCCCCTCCAGCCTGATGCTCCCACCCAATTTCCAGGTCCCAGAGCTTAAAGAAGGAGCCGCACAAGGGCCTCGGCTACACCCGGCATCGGCCAGGCGTGCCGCAGGCTCAGCCAGCAGCGATGCCAGTGGGGAGACCCCCTCCCTCCCTTCCCCCCTCCCCATTTTTGGGTGCACAGAGAGCCCAGATTAGCCAGGTTCACTCCCCACAAAGACTCCATCCTGTGCTGGTGTAGCAGCAGCAGCGCCCTGCAAGGCTCAGAGAGCCTTTGCCGTGGTGTCAGATGAGTTCAGGACTTTGGGAGAGCATCTGTAGCTAAAACTGGGCAGGAAAAGGGTGTTTGAGAAGCTCCCTGCCTGCAGGTGCTCTCTGCCCCCCAACCCTCCCCACCCCCCCACATTTCTCCCCCTGAGCCCACGCTCCACCCACCCACCAGCTCGAACCTGTGGAGCCCACAGGGCCGGAGAGGCACCTTGCTGAGATGCTGACTCAAGGTCTCAGCTGGGGTCTCCATCGGCGGAGCAGCGGGGTCGGGCTGTAAGGGTTTGCTTCCCAGAGCCTGGGGGAGAAGGGCTGTGGGGCTGGGAAGGTCTCTGCGTGTCCCTGGAGAAGGAGAAACAAAATAAACCCTCTTTCTCTGGAGATGGGGGTGGGTGAGGCCCCTCCATGTCTCCCAGCCTCGTACAAAGGTGCTCAGACCCTGGCTGGAAGGTCCCTCGTGCCACCACTGCTCGTCTGTGGTGACAAAGTCCCCAGCACAAACCCTCCTGACTCCTCAACCCTGGGACGGTGCCCAAACCAGAGCTGGGCTCTGTGTCCCCAAGGGTCCCTCAAGCCCGTGGCTCCTCTGAAGTGCAGCAGAAGAGCTTGGCTGCCCAGGGCAGCATTTCAAACAGCCCTAAGCTTGATGCCATCATCCTTCTAACCCTTCTGGGGGGCTCAGGCAGGTGTGACCCCAGGATCTACAGGCTTAGAGGAGGATAAAAGCACTGGGAAGCTGGAGAGGACAGAGATAAGGGCTCATAAACCCCATGGACTCGGCGGGGCTGTGGACATCGGAGAGGGTGCCGCTGCCTGGCTCAGCCTGAGCCCAGATCCGACACACCAGATAGTGCATTTATTACTCACTCCTTTCCCCTGGAGTTACCGTGACGAAGCCTTTGAAGAGCAGCCACAGATTTACATGTTGATAACACCAAGGAGGGAAAAACATAATCCCAAAGCTCCAGAGCCTTTTTAAGTGGCTTTAGCACCAAATCTGGGGGGAAAACGGACAAAATTCAGAGCCAGCTCTGTCCTCTGAGCAGACCTGAGGCTCCCAACGAGCTCAGCACCCACCACCACCCATCGAGACCCGCCTGACTCTGCTGTCCCGTTTCCACACGCGCGCTCCCCACGGAGCTGTGGGCTTGGGGGTTCCCCTCGACGAGAACCCCAGAGCCTGGAGCTTTCACTGAGCCACCGCTGAGGTTTATGTTCAAGGTCAGAACTGGCTCCTGGCTGAGCATCCCTTCTCCCTCTCCTACCCCCAGCACCACACGGCTTCACACAGAAACAAAGCGAGAAGTGACAGTAGGCTGCAGGTTTTGTGAGGTCAAGCACATGCACCACTCTCCCCTCACCCCCCCCAAAAAATAACCCACCACAGACGGGCAGGACACAGCTCCCCCAGCACAGGAAACCTGACGCTGTCTCCTCCCTGCTGCCCAGGTTCGGACCCCAAGATGCGGGAGGTGTGTGCGGGCTGCGACACCCCCATCTCAGACCGGTTCCTGCTGCGTGTCAACGAGCGCTCGTGGCACGAGGGCTGCGTCAAGTGCGCCGTGTGCCTGCAGCCGCTCTCGGGGACCTGCTACTGCCGCAACCGGCAGCTCTACTGCAAGCACGACTACGAGAAGTAAGTGCTCCCCGTTCCCTCCGCTCCTGCCCCCTCGGCTCGCCCTGGGCGTGGGGTGGGCTCTGCGGCGCGGTGCGGGGGGCTGGGAGGGTGCGCAGCGAAGGGCGGCAGCGCTGGTGGCAGCGGCGGCGTGGCGCAGGCTGGGGAGGACCCAGGGGCTGACAAGGGCCGTGGGGGTGTCCTGTCGGGTTTGGCTGCGGGTTGACTCAGTGAGGTGGCAGGGGCGAGGAGGAGGAAGGGGCGATGTGTTGGTGAAGAGCAGCAAGGATGAGCTCTGGGGCGCTGGGGTGGTTTATCCAGCAATGGAGCTTGCCCGAGGCTGCCCAGGAGACGCTGTCCGACCCTGTCCCTCTGGATTTAACCCCAGGGGCTCGGCCTTGCAGCGAAGGGGCACCTGCTCCTTGAGAGAGGGAGCTGTGTCCGTGGGGACATGGTGTGGCTGGCTGCTGCGGTCAGGGTGCTGGGGGCTCTGCTCGGGGTGCCACTGCCAGCCTGCTGCAGTGGGAAAAGGAAGGGAAGGGAAGGAAAAGGGAAAGGGAAAGGGAAAGGGAAAGGGAAAGGGAAAGGAAAAAGGGAAAGGGAAAGGGAAAGGGAAAGGGAAAGGGAAAGGGAAAGGGTTTCAGCCATAAGGAACCTCCAACGACCACCTGGCCCAACTTAATTCCCTTTGGAACACTTTGCCAGGGCTTTCTGAAGACAGGGCTGCCCAGGGAATGGGGCTGCCCTCGTGCCCCTGGTTCTGCCTTCCCCCAGCAGCCACCACGAGCCCCACGTCTGGATGCAACCGCGTGGCGTCGCTCCCCGGAGCCGGGGCAGGGTCCATCCTGCCAGAGGTTATCTCTCGGCACGGAGCACTTTGATCACAGCTCTAAACACACCAGAGCTGCTTCCGTGCCAGGGGGTGGCTCTGTCCCGCTGGCAGCAAGGAGGGGACAGCTCAGGAGGAGGCTCGGAGGCCGCTGACGTTCCTTGCAGGCTGAATAACCACAGTGCCGCTCTGGCAAACTTCAGAGACCTCGGCAAAGGCCCGAGCGTCTCCCTGCCCAGCAGAGGCAGCTCCTGGGAGCTCAGCAGCTCCCTGACGTCTCTGCTTGTCACCACAGTTGCTGGCAATGCCACTGACACCGTGGCACTGGGCACTAAGGAGATGGACTGGCTGTAGCTGGTCACTCGTGCTGAGGGTGACGCTTCCTTGATCCCCTCCTCTGCCGAATAAAGACCTGTGGGTGCAGGACAGCTGCTTCCCACACGCTGCCCCAGCTCATCCTGCCCATGCTGAAATCTTAGGAAAGGGGCTCAGGCTGCTGCCTGGAAAACCCGTGTCTGGTGGTGACCTCCCGGCGCTGCTGGGAAGAGCTGGTGACACACAGACACCCAGGGATGCCGGGAAGATGCTCCATCAATCCCCTGAAGTTTGGCAGCATCCTCTGAAGGCTCAGCGGCCCAATCTTATCTTCCCCACGCTCCATAAAGGAGAGCGCAGCCTCCTCCGGGCCACTGACGCAAGCGCTTGGCAGCGACGGGCCAGTAATAAAAATACCAGGGCTTGCCCGCTTCTCCTGGGGCTGGGAGAGGCAGGGACAAGGAGCTGGGAGAGGCAGGGATGTGGAGCCGGGAGAGGCAGGGATGTGGAGCTGGGAGAGGCAGGGATGTGGAGCCGGGAGAGGCAGGGATGTGGAGCTGGGAGAGGCAGGGACACGGCTCTGCGTGGGCAGAAGGAACCGGCTGTGTGAGCACAGCAGCACCAGTGCCAGCCGGGCCAAGGGTGGCAGGGTGCTGTGATGCCAGGGAGGAGCATCTCTGTGAGGCCTTAGCTTTGGCTTTGGCAAGGTGACAGGAGTGGGTCTGGTCACCAAGAGGAACTGGATCAAATGTGTGGTGAAACAGGTCGGTGAGGAGTGAGGAGCATCGTCTCCTCCTCCAGGCAGGCTGGTGGTCAGCCCTTTCCACCAGGAGAGACTCAGCTTCCAATGCTGCTTGTTTTCCTGTTGGAATTTTGGGCACAGCAGTGTGGCCAGGCTGGTTTTCCCAGCACGGTGCCACATTCAGCTGCAGAGCCCTGGTACAGCCTTCTCCATCCCACCCCTGTCCTCCAAAGTATCTCAGCCAGTTTCACAAACACCCCTCGAAGTGTCCAGCTCCTGAAAGTCGGTGCTCCAGACCCTGCTGAAAGCATCTCCGCTCACCAGCTCTGCGCCTCCAGCATGGGAATTTCCAGGGAGGAAAACTCTCAGTCCTCCTGTTTGGAAGTCTCATCCCCCCAGAGTATTTGATCCTGGCCTTGACTTTGCACAGCCCGTGGGCTTGGCCAGTGATGAGTCCCGGGCTGCGGGTGCAGCGTCGCCCCGGGGCTGCGGCAGGGCCAGGGGCTCTATGTGAGGTGACCGCAGGGGAGACCCAGCTGGCCAAGGTTCCTCCCCACGTGAGGCTGTGCAATAAGAGGAAAATGCTTTAATGGAGAGATAAGCCAGCAGCTGCAGCTGAACGTGGGGGAAGGCCTGGGCTGTTGATCTAGAGATGAAATGTTAAGCCTGAAGATGGATGTTGCTCTGCAGTCCCTATCATATAAAACCCACCATCTGAAGGCTTTTGTGAGAGTCTCCTCTTCCCCTCTTTGCCTGGGGCCCAGCCAGCTCTCCTGCGCTCTGCTCAGGCACCTGCCCTGTAAATCCAGCTCCGGGTGGCTCATGTAAATGCAAGGGCTGGAGAGGAGGAGGAGAGGGAGGGGGGAGGAAGAAGAAATCCTCCTGCAGGATGATAGAGTGGCTGCAACGGCCGGGTCCCGGGCGCCTTGTTTACTTTGAAGTTTGTTTTGTGGAATGACAGGCGATGTGGGGGCTGCTGGGGAGCTGTCAGGAGGGATCTGAACCGCGGCCTCGCGCTGGCAGCCTTCCCCCTCTCCTCCACGCTCTCCCTTTGCCCATGTGGAGATGATTTGCTCGTCCTCTGTGGAGATACGGGCTGAACTCGGCTCGAACCTGACTCGCAGCTTCTCCATCGCCCAGCGGCTGCCGGCACGTGACCGGCACAGCTGAGCACAGCCCCAGTCCCCCCAGTGCCCTCCTGGGCCTCGGGTTTGGCCTCAGTTGCTGTGGTTTCTCCATCTGGCTGGAGAGATGAGAGGGTTCAAGGAGGGGCTGACCAGCCCAGCCCAGCCATCGCTCTGCCTGGGTCTGTTTTGGGGTGCTCTTGGAGCTCATCCTGCCGGGGGGGGATGTGTGGAACATGGTGCTGTGCTCGAGGACAAGACAATGTTCCCAGACACGAGGGTTTGGAAAAGACCAGGAAAGGGTGGCCAAGGTTTGAGGAGACCTTTCCGAGCCAAGAGCAGCTCGTTTGCCTCTGGAAAGCCACCACAGACAACCTCAGCGACCCCCAGAGATGTTCAGAGAGCTGAGAAGGGGAAATTGCACCCCAAGACCAGACTGTTTGGTGCACGGCTCCCACACTGCTCTTCAGGACTCTGAGGGACATCCAGCACCGTCCTCCTGAGACCTGGAGCCGTTTGGGGTGATTTTTGGAATGGTGTGAGTTAGGAAAAGCCCAGTGCAGGGAGGGGTGAGCATGGTGATACGGAGGGGATCCCCTGAGAGATGGGGAATAGGGGCTGAGGTTTTTTCATCGAGTGGAGGAAGCAGGTTAAGGATGTGGGCTCAGGCAGGGGCTGGGGTGGAGAGGGAGGGCAGAGGGGATCACAAGTCTTTGTGTATCCGGAGAAGCGACTTGGTGCAGCCAGGGAGTAGCCAGCAGCCCTGTTCCCCCCTGCTGAACAGGCAGGGAGTGAAGCAGTGACCCTCCCTGCCCAAATATTGGGGACTGACCCAGACCCAGCACCTTGGCAACTCTTCTGAGCGAGCTGGTTAATGTTTAAACCATGTGGGAGGGTTCCCCTCCAAGCAAAGATCTCCTGGGTAGGAGAAGTCGGGACAGGAGATGGAGTGAGCTGTGCACAAACCCCATCACATTCCAGGAGCAGGAGTCAGACCCTAAAAGTGATGAAATTGGTGCTGAAACCAGAAGGATTTGTGGTTGGCTTTTGTTGGGGTTTTTTTTTTGCCTTGTGGTGGGCTTTGAACTCTGAAAGCTCCTCCTTCCCCTTCGCTACACTTGGGACCTTTGGTTGTAGGCAGCTTCCTGGGTGTGAGGGTGTTACAGGATGGTGCACGGGGTGTATTTATAACCCAAAGCAGAGGGGGTTGGGGCCAGAACAGTGCCAAAGGGTGACAGGCTGCAAGAGGTGATGGTAGCTACTGTACCTCGGTCCTGACTGCGCCGGGCATCCCAATCCTCTGGCTCCAAGAACACGCTCGGCCACGGGCAGCGTGTCTGTCTGTCTGTCTGTCTGCTGAGCAACGGGGTCCCCCCAAGTCCTGTCTTCTCCTGGCCCTTCCCCTGCGTCAGGCCGGAGGGAGGTGATGAGAAGTGACAGCGCTCTGAAAAGTGAGCAAATAAATGAGATAATGAGCCCCCTGACCAGGCAGTGATGAATGGAGCCCGCGTGCCCAGCCACACACCCCGCGGGTCCCTCCACCAGTAGCACCATGGGAGATGGGGGGATAAGGAGCTGGGGAGGAAAGAGCCCCCCAAATCCTTCCAGCTCCCTCGGGCTGGATGATGGGACCAGGTTTAGCACCTGTAGGCAGGGTGAGCCGTGCTGATTGCCAGCCCTCCCAGGACACATCCTGAGGTCCTTTGCTCCCTCTAACTGGGGAGGTCAGAGCACCCATCCCTGCCCCACTGGGACCTTTGGCAGTGCAGAACTAGGGCGGTTGGAGCCCAGGGCTGGAGCCTGGTGTCCTGGGTTCAGGACAGCCCGGTGTGTGGGACACAGCAGGACCAGGTCCCCGAAGCCTCAGTGAGCAGCCCAAGCTGGTGCCTTTCCCCCCATCCCAAATATTCCCTCCTTCCTCGTGGGGCGGGTGGCTCAGCCCCACCTCCCACCGAGCGCGAAGCCTGTCTGATGATTAATGACGTTAATTACACGGAGCTGCTCCTACCCCAGCTCTCAGTGTTCCCTCACATTGGGCTCTTCGCAGGCCCAGGAAATTAAACACTAACTCTCTAATCACTGCAGAGTGAGAGGAAGATGCAGATGCGCCTTGAGCGCGATTAAGCAGCAGCCACCACGTGCTGTCTGCTCCCCAGTGCCCTTGGACTGTGTCTCTAGTGGGGGCACAGGGAGGGTTTGTACTTTTTTGGGGGGGTACGTGCAGGGCACAGTATTTTTCTAGTTTAATTAAATGTAATTTACTTTGATAGAGACTCTTTCTCTTCCGGGCTGGGTGTTTCCCCTGCCATGGTTTGTGTCCCACGACCTTGGGCCTCTCCCAGAGCCCACACCACCAACTCCCATCCTGTCCCTGGGCAGTTCTTTAACCCCCCAGCCCCAGGAGCCCTGTCTGACAGTGGCTGTGCAGCCCTGTGGGAAGGATTTGTTCCTCTTCTGGTGAGGAAAAAGGAAAGGTGAACCCCAAAAGGCTCAGCTATGGAAGGGAACAGCCATAATGCAAGGTATTGCCCCCCCCCCCCAAGCAGAGGGGATGGCTGGAGGGGTGATAAAGGGTTTGGGATCCTTGGTGTGTCCCAGGAGAGATGTTTCGTGCCACTTGCAGGCTGCAGGTGACTTTGTGGGCACAGAGCAGGGATCGAAGGGGCCACCCCCTGGGGTTGGGGAGGTGGCAGTGGGCCAGCAGAGAACAGGCTGAGGGCAGCACCGGGTTCAGTGCCGGCTCCTCAGGGCCAGTTTGTTAACATGGGGCTGACAGACGTGCCCAGCTCTGCGCCCCTCACTCCCAGCCTGCCCAGCTCCCCAGGCACAGCTCCAGGCTGGGCCAGGCTGGGGAGGAGGAGGAGGGAGCTCAGCAAGAGCTCACTCCGCACAGGGAGCCTGGCTCTGTGCTGGCAGCGGGGCTGGAGGAATCTCCCCAGGATTAGTCGGGTTTAGACCCAGCACAGCTCCAGCTGGGCTGGAGAACGGGTGTCCCGGGGAGGAGCAGTGGTCGCTGGCAGGCTGGGTGCAGGGTGGCACCTCCCTTTGCCTCTCAGGGTGGGAACAGCGCAGGGAGCCCTGGGTGCTACCTGCACACACAGCAAAGCCAGCACACCGCTCCGCCGGCTTTCCCAGCGCTGGGAAGGGCTCTGGGGTGCAGGCTGGTGGTTTCTGAGGTGCTGAAGGGTTGGTTGGAGGCCGTACCAGCTCCAGTGCTCCTGGACACAGCATCCCTCCCAGTCCGGAACCAGGGACCAGCAGAGGGCAGCCGCGAAGGCAAAGGTGCCAGAGAGAAACTCCTGGGATCCAGCTCGCAGCAGTGCCCGGGGCTGCGGTGCCGGGAGGAGCAGGCAGGCAGCACGCAGGAGCTGTTCCCAGGCAGCCAGAGCATCCCCACTGTAGCCCTGAGCTGGTAGTGCTCCGAGAAACCAGATCTCCCAGGTTCCTGGAGCATGGCAAGGGGAGCCCAGCCCTGTTCTTCTCTTTCCTCATCAGCAGTGGATCAGGGAAGATGCACTGGAAGGTGTTTCCAGGCCTCTGCACCAACTGGAGAGCCCGGGGCTGGTGTGACTGACCACAGGGATTTAAAGGAAAGTGCTTCCTGGGACACAGAGGTGCTGCTGTCCCCGTATGACCCCACTTCTTCCTAAATCCACCTAACACCCCAAGTGTGGCACTCCTGCTGCGTGGCTGACACGCAGCCCCTTGAATTGTAAGCCAGATCCATAATCTGCTTCCAGCTTTCATTCCCACCCCCCCACCCCCTTAATGCAATTAAGCTTAAATGTGGTTAATTACAGCTTTATCCTAACTACCTTGGTGGCAGCTTCCCAGGCGTTGGGCCGCTCAGAGAGTTTTACTTCTCGTTAGCGAGGTCTTGCTGGGGCAGCCAGGGGCTCGTCAGAGCCACTCAGCCTTGAGTGGAGAAACAGCATCCCAACCCCCTTCCCTGGTGTGGTTCTGCTGGTGCCAGGACAGAGGTGAAGCCAGAGGGATGCCTGACCTGTAAGAGAGACAAGAGATGCCCAAGTTTCATTAACAAGATGTTTAAGCAGTACCTGGCTACAAGCATCCCTGCAGAGGCACTCAGGACCTGCTGGGTTTAGCTCAGCATCCTCCCTGCAGCCCAGCACTCGCTGGGGCACCTCTTCATTCGGGTTTTGACCCCGAGGTCACTGTCAGCAGCAGTTCAGTCTTTCCCTTCCCAGTCCTTAGCACTTAGTCTTGGGCTGGAACACCGTCCCAGCCATCTCAGGCTGTGGCTGTTTTGTGGGAGCATTTTCCTGCTTGCCAAACCAAGTCCTGCCTTAAGATTCTCCAGGGGAGGACTCGTCCTTGAACCCTGGCAGTGAGATGCTCTGTTTCTCCTGCCCGAAGACCCGAGCAGGGCACGGGCAGGGACCAGAGTTTAACCACACCAAGAGTTTAACCTCTCCAGCTGCCCACCCAGCGATGCCCAGCTCAGCCCTGGGCTGCTGAGCTCTCAGACCATCCGGAGGTACCGGAGGCGTTTTGCCAGGAAAAGCTGGCTCCAGGCACGGGGATGGGGTGGGCTGGAGGTAAATATCCCTCCTGGTGCCCTGTTACTGCTACCGAATCGTCCCCCGCGCCGCCGCACGGCCCCTTCCCCGGCTGGGAGAGGGAGAGCGCAGCTTTCATTTCACCCCCAGCTCCCGAGCTTGTTCCTTCCCAATCAATATTGCTTCTTACATCATATCTCATCTCAGGGCCTTTTTTTCTTTCTCTCTCCCCCCCCCCCCCCCCCCCCCCCCCCCCACACACCCTCCAAAGTAAAATTTAATTAAATAATTCTAATGAATGTTTAATGATGTTCTTTTGTCATTATTAAATCTGCAATAAAAGTGTCTGCAGCCCTTGTAGCTCCCCCCCTGCCTCCCCCGTTAATACCCCACTGCCAGCCCCCCCCTCTCGGTGCACACACCGGCCTGCTGTCTGCCTCTCCCCGTCCCTGGCTCCCCCCTCGCTGTGACAACGCTGCATTCAGACCTGCAAACAGGAAATGAGAAAGGGAGAAACAGGATATTGAGTTTGGATACTATCTGGAGCGGTAATATCACCCCTAGCTACGAGGCGAAGCGGCCCTTCTCCTGCCAGGCATACTAATGGAGACGCGGAGCTTCCCGGGGGCCGCGCAATAACCAGCACCAATCAATAGGAGCTGAGAACTCCTGGCTTCCAACCCACCCCCCTGAGCAGGGTTCGTGCCTGGTGGAGTGGGGAAGGGGCAAACAAGAGGGGGGAGAAAGAGGGTGCTGGTTCCCTTTGTGGGGGGAAGCGGGAAGGTGCTGGCTGTCTCGGGGATGCGGGACTGGAGACTCCATCTCTTCCCAGACAGGTGGAATCCCCAGGAATGAGAGATGCAGTGGTTCCCTTTGGATGGTTGTTAATGGAACCAGGGATTGGAGGTTCCTGGGAGCCCAGCATGGAGCAGGGAGCCAGCTCGGAAGCGGAGCAGCTTGCCAAGGCACCGCACCAGCTCTCCACTGGGAGAGGGTGATGCCCGTGTGCCATGTGCCCTGCGGCTGCTGTGCCGCACCGGCGCAGTGGGGTCTCCTAGACCCAAAGCTCACAGCCTGATTCCAGTCCAGTGAGGATCTGTAGAGAGCCAAATCCCACCTTCCCATGGCCCTACACCAGCCTAGCATGGGGTTCAAGCAGAGCAGGGACACGCTTCTGCCTCTGCTTTGCAGTGGAGGGGCGATGGGGAGATGGCCAAATTCCCCTTCTGCCCCAGCCACAGCGGGTGGTCCCAGGCTTAGGAGCAGCTGGGGTGTTGAACAGCCACGTCGGCAGCTCCAGGCACAGGGCAGAGGGAGCTGCTGGAGGCACAGGCACATGCCTGGCTGCCATCGTCCTTTTGGGATGCCTTGGGAAGGAGTCTGGGCTTGCTCTGCTTTGCCTTGGACCCAGCAGTTAGTGCTGGCTCTGCTCGAGAGCCACCATACCTGGCAGCTGCTGTGCTCTTCCCATCCCTCCCCAGGGGGTCTGGGGAGGGCTGCACCCCAGGCAACAACAAACTAATGAACCAGAAGAGGTAAAACTCATGTTTGGGATCCATTTCCCCCCCCGCCCCCCAAGCTCTGTGTGCAGGGAGAGGCCACGGGGAGCCAAGGGAGATGGTTTGGGGAGCGAGGTACGTGCTTTTCCCACTGTGCTTTAGCCAGTAGCACCGTCAATCCCTCCCTGGAAGTACTCAAAGAAAAGGAGGGGGCCAAAAAAAAAAACACCCCTACAACCCCCCCAAAAGAGCCCCCCCCCAGCCTGCATCTCTCTGTTAGCATTCAGCAGCGCTCTGACAGGCGCCCAGCGAATTCTGGGAGATTTTAATAAAGAAGACAGGCCTGTGAAATTTAATAAAGGAGTTCATCAGATTATATGGTGATGGCTCAGTGCCACCGTGCTGGCAGCAATATCCTCGCGGTGGGGGGGTTAACCCCTTGAGGGACAGAGCAGCAGCACTATTAAATCTTGCGGCAGCGTTTCACTCCTGTCACTTTAATATTTATGAGTCTCCCCGGCTTCTTTGGTGGTGTTGTGCTCTGTGGTGGTGTTTTGCTCTGTGGTGGTGGTGTGCTCTGTGGTGGTGGTGTGCTCTGTGGTGGTGCTCTGCTCTGTGGTGCTTTGCTCTGGTGGTGTTGGGCTCTGTGGTGTTTTGCTCTTGTTTCGTGGCTGAGGTTTTTTGGCACCGACATTGGTTGGTGTTTTTTTGGGGGTGGGTGGGTTTTTCGGGGTGTTTTCGGGGCTGAAGGGAATTGAGCACAGGGAGAAGAGCTGGTAACACCTCTGGGGAGATGCTGAGGGCACTTCCAAGGTCTGGCCAAGCAGGACCACACTGTGGAGACGCAAGTTTATTTGAGGGGGGGTGTAAGTGCCTTAAACACTCCTTGAGGTGACAGATGTAGAACTCTGGGGAGATGCCTCTGCCATGTGCCCCCTCCCCAACCCCTCCCATTTCACACAACCATGGTGCTGCCCCCCCTCAGGAGTGGCATTCCCAGCGACAGGGGTGTGACTGTGACAATGGTGGGATGGCAGCTCTCTGACCCCCACCCCATCCTCTTGCCCGCTGCAAACCATCGCAGTGGGGTGACTCACACCTCTTACATCCTAAGTTTGGGTGGGTTTGGGTGTTTTCCCGCTCAGCTGGGCTTTGGTAAGCTTTGCTTACCTTCTCCTGGTGTCAGTGCTCCCGTCAGAGGAGGCTTGAACACCTTTCTGGGGGTAAATCAATGCACATCACCAACCAAGAGCTTTGGAGGGACCTGAGAGCAAAGGTAGCCATTGCCCCCCAATTATTCCATCTCTTTCCACCCCCAACCTCACTGGGAGAAATCAGGAGTTAAGCAGAAGGAAATCTTCCCCTCCCACCCCCTCCAATCCCCCCGGTGCTGTTGGGTAACGTAGCATCAGGGGGAACGGCTGTCGCAGCAGGGAATGAAAGAGCACATTGTGCTGCCTCCTGGTCTCCCTGGTGTGTCCCTTTCCCCAGCACACCCCTAGCCCCCCAGCCCCAAACCTGGAAAGGAGCTTTGCAAGCTCCCCTTCAATATTTCAGAGGGCTACAATGGATTCTGCGGCTCAATGTTAAGTAAACAGACCTTGCTTAAGCCTGGACTGCTTCATTTTGACTAAACCCTAACTAAATAAGCTAGTTCCATGAAGCACAGGCTTCCCAGCTTATTCCTTGCTTCATTAACACCTTTTAATCCCATCCAGACAATCGTACACCCCCCAAATTACCCTTCCCAGGCCTGGGTCAGTGTCTCCTCTGTGCCGTGGCAGGTTGGAGAGGTTCTCAAATAACTCGGTCCCCATCTGGAGAGCTGAGCTGCCGCCTCTCCTCCAGAGCCATCGGCCAGGGATCAACGGCCAGTTAGGCACTGGGGTGCTATACTGGGGCTAAGGTCTGATAAATGAGGTCTGGAGTGATGGAGAAGGATCTCCCAACTCCTCAGCTGATTGCAAAAGCCAGGCTGCTGTGCTGAGACTCCTCTTCCCACCACCCCGTGCTTTGAAATGGAGAGAGTTTAGGTGCTGGGCTCTCCCAGGCTAGTTTGGCACTGACAGAAAAGCAAATTGCTGATGGTAAAAGAGGAAAAAAGAGGCAGTGAAGCTGCAGGCAGAGCGAGGGAATGGAGTAAGGATGGTGATCCACGGAGCGTGTGACTCCCTGCTGCAGGACGTGTCGGCACCGGGACTGCAGAAGGTTCCAGCAGACGCTGGGCATTAGAGAGAAAGAGAGGACTAGGGCTGGGACTGCCAGGGCAGCGCTGCCAGCACGCCCCAGAGCTGGCCTCCAAGCCTCCTGGCAGGAGCAGGGGCAGGCAGGGAAGCTGGCCTCCCGCCCAGCATCAGAGCTCTCTGGAGATAGCAGGGATCTGCCTCCCGGCCGTGCCGCGGGCTCTCTCCGAGCTGGCACACGGTGTCCGGGCTGCGCCGGGCGGCTGCCAGGCTGCTGCTCTGCCCGGCCCTCTCGCCTCGGGCGTCTGTCGGGGTGAGAACAGGCTGCCAAAGCCCGGCCTGGTCACCCCAAGCCTCTCTCACGACGCTGCCTTGTGAGGAACCAACCACTGTGCCTGCTCCAGAGCCGATGCTTTGCAATTCCCAGCGACACTCCGGCTCCTGACCCCTCGGCCCTCCCGCTACCGACTCCTTCCATCCAGGTGAGAATTCCCCAGCAGGAGAAGCGAGTTCTCTACTCACAACGGGAGCTGATGTGAGGAAGCTGGGAAGGAGGAGGTGGGAGATGTACCTGTGCCCACACACCGGCCTCTGCCTGCTGTCTGCCCTCCGAACGCTCGCAGGGAGCAGCCCAGACCCTCACCCCTCCTCCCGTGAGGAAATCTCACACAGAAACGAAACTTGGGTGGAATTGTTGAGGAAACGAGTGTGCTGGGGAGACACAGTCAAAGCAGAAGCGGAGGCAGAGGGACTGTGAGGCTCAGGCAGCATAGGGGCCTTTCCAAACCAAGAAGGATGCAGCCTCACGAGTCAAAGGCACCGGGAAGCAGTCCCACCGTGCGGGCTCTGCTCTTCTCAGGGAGCGCCCGGAGGTCTCGGTGGCAGCGCTGACCTCTGCGTCACCAGCCCGGGCTCAGGCTGCTCTTGGCCTGTCCCTGGGAGTCGTTTTGGTGGCACGGCGTGGCCACATCCACAGCCAAGCCTCCCCAGCCTCCCCGTAACCCGCTGCCAGCGACGGAGATGTGTTTGGTTCCTATGGCAACCCAAACAATATTACCTTGACTTAAACGGATTCAGGCAATATTAAAACCAGCCTCTTTAGGAATTCCTGGTGTTGGAGGGGCTGAGAATTTTAATTTTGTGTAATGCGAGCTGACACCGTGTTTATGAGCTGCTTGCTGAATGTTTTCTTCAATTAGCACAAAGCAGAGTGGATTTGTTTTCGGGGCTTAGCTGGGAGATGGGGGCGCTGGCCTCGTGCTGCCGAAGCCTTATTGAGTTACGCCGGCGCTTCCCTCACCTGAGAGCTGCACCCCCCCCCCCAAAAAAACCCCAGCCCTTTTCATGGAAATCTGGCACACAACGGCATCTTTAAGTAAGGCTTGCTAAGTGCCTCGTCCCAGGAGCGGTGCCTCAGAGGGGAACAGGTCTCCTTCCCCAGCTCCGATGTGTTTCCACGCTGCCCTGTGCTGCTCCATCCCTCTCTCTCCCAGCAGGTTGCAGGTCAGAGCATGTCATGCCCAGAGCTTTCCCCTGCCTGCCCTGGGTAAGCACCAGGCTGGGTGTTTTCCTCCTGCACCCGGTGTTGGCACTGAGCTCCCAAACAGAAAAGGTCCCAGGAAATGACCTGGTCTGGGCACAGGTAGAAATAATGATGAAAACCCAAGACAGGGAATTTTCCAGCAGTGCTCTCCTACAGGATCCTGCTCCTCACCTGGAGACAGGCTGGGATAGCCAAGTGCTAGACCCATAGGTTGGGTCTATGTTCTTAATGTGCCCAACCCCAGGATTCGGGCCTCTGAGGTGGAACCAGCTTGGCTGGGGTGTGTTACTGGAGCAACCCCATCTCTGAGGGACACAGGAAGAGCCGATGGAGCTCAGGATTAGCCTGTCTCCAAGGCAAGTGATGTTTCTACCCCAGATCTGCCGCCACGGCAGCGCATGGCAAAGCCGGGCAGAGCTTTCTTTGGGGACAATGGTTCCCCCAGAGACAAGGAAAAGCCAGAACTCACTTTCAAACCAGTTGGAGGGACAAGGGACAGACACCTGGAAGAAGTGCTCGGTTACCAGAACGAGCTAGAAGTGGTCCTCAGGATGTGACAAAGTTTAGTTGCTGGGCAAGGAACAAGGGAAAGTTCAACCTGGGAATAAGGAATGAGGAGCTCGGGAGCCTCTGGAAGCTCTTCCCAAGGGATGTGGACAGATCTTCCTCCAGCAGCAGCCTCCAGCCTTCGTCTGCCACTGGCAAACTGGGCCAATCTCTGGGCGAGACTCTCTGGGCTGGAGCAAACAAGGGGTCAGACTTCATGGCCATTTCTGGGCCTAAAGTCTGGGACCAGCAGTAACTTGATGTGTTCCTCACGGATCCCAGGCAGGCCTGATCCCAGCCTGGCTCTATCCGCGGGTCTCTGTGATGCCTCTTTACTGCTCTCTTGCTGTGACCAAAGGACATCTGTGTCAGGAAGGGGACAGATCTGGACTGGGATTGTGCCTGGAACAGGCTCCCAGCCAGCTCCCTCGCAAGGCGGGGAGAGGTTGTGGTTAAGGGCTGCTCTTCACTCCTGGCTTCTTCCACTCCAACTCCATGATTATGTTTTGAGTGTGACTTACAGAAGGACAAAGAGGAAAAGGGGGAGAGAAAGAGGGAGAGGAACACGCAGGCAAACACACTCACAAAGGAGAGAGAAATCCCACACCATTCCAGTTGGAATGTCCCAGACACTTCAGCCGAAAGCCACCGCACAGCACAAATCCATGGTGGTATTTGGAAGGGATGAGCCCACCCCTGTAAGCCTCTTCATCCTGCTCCACAGAGTTTGCCAGGAGGATTAACCCAGTCTTGTTCTCAATCCCAGTTTATGAGTTCCCTGCTGGTGGGGAAGATCCTGTGTGTTTAAACAACAGCCTAATTAATCCCTATTTTATTACTTTCTCTTGTCAAGTGGCTAAATAGAAGCTGTCAGCCGGCAGCCACCGCCGCTCACATTTGTTTAGATCCCAAATTACTTCATCAGAACCATCTGCTCTGTACGCAGGGTGCTCAGCAGTTGTTTATTTCTCTCTCTGGACATGGTGTGGGGCACAAACAGCTTCCCTGTGGGACTCCCTGGGGTAAGGCTCCTCAGGCCCCGGGGACGGCCCGTGACGCCCTCTCGCTAGGAGCAGCCTAGTGAAGCCAGGTGCTCAACGGCCCGAGGGAGGCAGAGGGGACACAGACCTCTGTCCAGTTGGGCCAGGCACGTCCGTGTCCCTTCCTGGTAGCACGGAAGGTCAGAAACCCCCAAAACACCATCGGGATGTCCAAACACCCGCCCCCTTCTTCCCTTGGCTTCCCGGGCTGATCTTCCCTGGCCAAGGGTGTAAGCTACAGGGCCCTTCTCTGCAGGCTGTTCCAGACCAAGTGCAGCAGCTGCCTGAAGGCCATCGCCCCCTCCGAGCTCATCATGCGGGTGCTGGAGAACGTCTACCACGTCCACTGCTTCTACTGCTGCGAGTGCGAGCGGCGCCTGCAGCGAGGAGACGAGTTTGTGCTCAAGGAGGGGCAGCTGCTGTGCCGCAGCGACTACGAGAAGGAGAAGGAGATGCTGAGCGCCATCAGCCCAGCACCCACTGAGTCCGGTGAGGGCCTGGGGCTGGAGAGGTGCTGAGGGTGGGGTGGGCCTTGCAGACAGCAGGTACTTCCTGGTCCCTAATTAACAGCAGGGGAGGTTTCAGAGGGAGGGCGTGTGGGATGCGGGGAGGTTGTGGTGTCTTTTCCCCTTGGTGACAGGCAGCTGAGGGGGGAACCAGGCTGCTGAGATCTACTTGGCCGGTCTGGAGAGGTTTGGGGGGGCTGCTCTGAGATGTCCCAGAAGGGCTGGGGTGGCCCACTGGCTCCGTCTCTGAACTGACAGCGTTCCCCTGAGCTCAGCCCAGGAGCTTGGCTGGCTTCCTTCTGCACTCGGAAGGAGCCAAACTCCTGCCGAGTTTCCCTGAGTCCCTGTCCCGCTCCCCTCTTGCCCTGCAGTGAAAAGCGAGGACGAGGACGGCGGCCACTCGCACGGCAAAGGCGGCGAGGAGAGCAAAGACCACAAGCGCTCCAAGCGCCCGCGCACCATCCTCACCACGCAGCAGCGCCGGGCCTTCAAGGCCTCCTTCGAGGTGTCCTCCAAGCCCTGCAGAAAGGTACACGCTGGCCAAGCCGGCGGGTCCGGGATCCCTCTAAGCCTCCAGCTCTGATTCGGCTCTCTGCGCTTTTCCCGACAGGTGAGAGAGACCCTGGCAGCCGAGACGGGCTTGACCGTGCGGGTGGTGCAGGTCTGGTTCCAGAACCAGAGAGCCAAGGTGAGTGCCCAGGTCACAGCTGGGTCCTGCATGCCTGGGGGATAATGCACACGCTCCCTCCCTCCATCAAAGGAAAGCCAGGGCTCCGGCTCTGTGCACACGCAGGTAGCAGTGGTTCCCCCCTTCCTCTCTCAAGCCTGAACCCCAAACCGGGTCTCTCCCCCTTCCTTGCAGATGAAGAAAATTGCTCGCAGGCAGCAGCAGCAGCAGCAGCAACAGCAGGAGCAGGATCAGCTGGGCAACCCACGCTTAGGGACTGGGAGAGGGACCGGCCGCAGCAGCCGGCAGAGCAACGATGACAGCGAAGGTGAGGGGCTGCCACGCATGGGGACAGCTCGGGGGCTGCGGGCTGGGATGGAGGGGACCGGCTCGGATGTGTTCGAGACAGGACATGAGCAGGAAGGGGTTAGCAACACCCACGTCAGTGCACTGCAGGCTGCAGTAGCTACAACACGCTCAGTTCCTGGCCAGGCAGCACCTCTCTCCTGTTTTGGGGAAGGAGATGGGGTTGTTTCCCTGCTGCTCGGAGCACAGAGCCCAGCACCGCATGGCGCTGGTCCCAGTTAGACCACCAGACGCTGCTGCAGCATCACTGTGACTGACGCTACCGTGACGGTGCCGCACACCCTCAGCTTCACCCTGTCCCGCTGGTCGTGTTCGCAGACGGTGCCAGCGTCCACGGCCTGGACGGGCTGATGGTTCCCTACCCCCGGATCCCCCAGCAGCAGCTGCTGCCCTTGGACCAGAACGGCTACAGCGCAGACTTGTACAGACAAGGGCTGACGCCGCCCCAGCTGCCAGGAGACCACCTGCACCCCTACGGTAGGAGAGCGGGGCGGGGACTGTCCCCTCTCCCCAGGGAAGGCTGCGCCTGGCAGTGCCCGGTCCTGGAAAGCCGGCTCTGCCGTGCCCAGTGACAAGGGCAGCGGCAGGACTCTGTGCCCAGCTCCTCCCAGGTGTCCGGTGAGGCCGAGCCTCAGGCCGAGCTCTGTGAGGGGCCGGGGGGCGAGGTCAGGGTCTCCCTTCCACCCAAGGTGAAGCGGGTGGGTGAGGGAGGACAGAGTCACGCCCAAAGCCGGCCCTGTTTCAGGACAGGCGCCACGTTCCCCCTCATTCCCCTTCCCTTCCTCTTCCAGACTCGGAAGGCGTTTTCCATGACATGGACAGTGACAGCATCAGCCACCTGGGAGACTGCCTGCTGTCCACGGCTGAGGCCAGCCTCCTCCAGGCCCGCGTGGGCAACCCCATCGACCGACTCTACTCCATGCAGAGCTCCTACTTCACATCCTGACCTTCAGAGAGCTCCTGGCTCTTCACGAGTATCTCGGCTGGATGCTGCTGCAAGTTTGGAGTGAGGGTGAGGGAGAAGGAACAAGACTGAGCCCTTCAGAGACATTTCCTTGAGCACTGCACCACGGGGGAGGCAGCGAGAGCCGCCACACACAGAAGCACTAAGTCATGGAGATCTCTCACAGCCTGAAGGAACTTAGGGTCGCCCCTCTCCTCTCTCCTAGCCATGAGTAGATCGATGGTATGGTGTTGTTTAGCTGTAACTTTAGCAGTTTGTCCAGTGTTTGAAGCTTTTGAGCATTACGTCCTGTGAATCAAGACTGGCCGAGCCTTCCAGAGCTGCTCCTGGAAGTGGGAGGTGCCCTTCCCACAGGAACTCGGTTTATTGAAGTCTGGGATAGAGCTGAGCTGCTCATGGGGCTGCTCTGCCTCATTCCCCAACCCTCATGGGATGAGGTTACCTTTCAGCAGTGGAATCACAGGTCTTGAAACACCTCTTAAGAACCCATAGCTGTGTCAGAGGGTTCCTACACGGAGGGACCAGGACAGGTGGTGGTTGGGAACACCCAGCACTTGGGGAACACACAGCACAGCCTGACCCAAACAGCCCTGCTCGAGCATCCGCATCAAACCCCATGGTGCTTATCCTCTGCCACGCTCCAGGATGCCAAGAGGAGCTGAGTTAGCTATGGCCCTCATGTCTGCCTGTCTGCCTGTCGATCTGCTCCCCGTACGGACACTGCACCGAGTTCCCCTTGGTCCAAGCCAGCAGAATGAAATGCTTTTCCTCTAATCACTCCTGCTCCCAAGCCCTTGCTCTACAGGTCTGTGAGGGGCAGGCTTCCCCAGCCCGCCTCAGGTAGCCAAAGGCATCCCCCAGCTCACAAGGAGAAAGGAACTGGATTGCATTACCCTGGAACACTGAGCTGCTGAGCTCCAGAAGGGTTCTGCTCCAAGGGCAACCCAGGGGTGTTCGTCAATGTCTTTTTGGGAGGGAAGGGGGAGCCTTCGCTGGAAACGGCGACTTACAGCGTACGTTTGTCCCGACAGGCAAGTTCTAGACCAAGCTGCTGCAGCTGGGTGACTCCCACCCACGTTGGGTGGTCACCCACCCTTCAGAAACGAAGCAGAGGAACTCCTAAAGCTGCCTGTTCTTTAGAGAGGCTCTTGCACTAGAGACGGTCTCGGCTTAGATGAAGATTTGAAAGGGTGTTACAGTGAACTATGTGCAAATCGATGTTCCTCCCCAGCACCAGAGCCAGCTTCACCCCCTGAGCCCCCGCCGCCCTGTCCTCCTCGTGATCTAGTGCTGTGATGTGCCAGTGTTTTGGGGGGTTGGGGTTGGTTTAGGGGGTTGGTGGGGGTGGGTTTTTTTTTTTTGCATGTACGTTTGAAAATAAAAAAAAAAGAAAAGAAAAAAAGAGCAAATTAAATGGGAATCTGAAGCTGGCCTGGGTGCAGGCAGGCAAAGCGCACTCACGGGCGCTGAGCTGGTTCCCCCTAGTCCCATGGAGCCTGGCCTGGGCTCCTCAGGACCACACACCCCACAGCTCCTTTCCCAGGAAAGGGGAAGGTGCACCTCCCAGGCAGGTGAATCGACTCCCAAAGGCACTGTGCTTCTTGTGGTGACAAAACCCCCGGGGAGACGAGGACCGGAGCGCCGGCAGGGAGAGGCCAGAGCAGCCTGGTGCACATACACAGGAGGGAGCGGAGCCTGTGGCTGGTACCTGAGGGGGTCAATGAGCATCCCAAAGCACCCACAGCCATCAGTGAGCAAAGTCTCACGGTTGCTGTAGGAGTGGGGGCGTTATGTCCTGAGAAAGGAGGGGCTGGGAGTGCCCTCTGCTCTCTGCAGCGCCCGCTGACGCTGCTCTCTGGAGGGTAACGGTGACTAGAAGTGACCTGAGGCGCCAAGGCCGGGCGGGAGGTGGAAGAACCCTCCCCTCTGCCCACGCCATTTCCCTCGTGCTCACAAGGGACCCGGGGGAAAAAACCACACAGAACTCTGCAGTGCGATCACCTGGAGGACAGCCAAGCAAAGCAAGCGGCTGTGTGAAGGGAATGTGGCTCTGCACAGCGCCCTGCCCTCGGCGGTTGCCCGTTCCGGAGCCGGGCCTGCCAGCAGCACTAAATCTCTCCCCGTGACTTGCAAACACCAAAGGAACACGCTGATTTATGGTTCCTTTAAGTAAGAGAAGCAGAGTGTAAAACGAGAGCATTTTCTGGATGAAAAATTAAAGAGATGTTTTCCTTAGTTCCTGGTGCTGGGGTGTAAATTCACCCCGCTGGGGTTCGAGTTCCGCTTGGAAGGAGAAGTGACATCGGCGGGAGCTCAGCAACAGGAGGAGAAAAGCCCCGACACACTCAACTTCACGCTGTGAGAGGGCCAACCTGGGAAGAGAGGGAGGGAAAACAAAGCAGGGAATTAACCAGCCTAATGACCCTTGGCTTTCCCTTAGCTAAGGGCCTCAGAACTCCTCGTGTTAATTAATTTAGCCCTTGTTACTCCCCAGCCAAGTCGTTATTTATTTAGAGATGAGTAAACAGAGACAGGGAACGTGTCAGGACGAGCTTCCACGGCCAGGCCTTTCTGAAGGGAAAAAAGAGAAACCCAGGTACTGGCTGAGAGGCATGTCAGGCTGACAACAGGGGTCCAGAACAATGGGAAGTGGAGGAAACACGGAACTGGGAGAAAGGCTGTGCCAGGCAACAAGAACCGGGAGTGCTACAGCGACACAAAGACCCTCATGTGATCCAAGGACCCTTTAATCAGCTCCCAAACGAGCACAACAGGTCTGAAAGCCCCTCACTGCTCCAGCAGCTCCCAGCCGCCGCTGAGCTGGCTCCTCTGGGGTCTTTCCCTGGTGCTGCAGGGCCTTGTTGTTTATTTCAGGTCTGGTTTGTCCTGCAGAGAGACCAACCTCGCTGAACCCCACTGTAAATCCTCCCCCCCCCCACCCCAGACTCCCACTCTGGGAACAACAGGCTTATTCCCTTATTGATCCAGGCACTGGGCATTCATTTAGCTGGGTCTCTGCGCAGCCTTTGGGGATGAAGCTGAACCTACCGCTCTGATCGACCGCCCCAGGACTTCCTTCCCCCAGTCCAGCTTCACCATCCCAGTCAAACCAAGAGGCACGAGGCAGCCCCGTAACCCTGTGGTACCAGAAACAGAGAACACCTCCTGGCTGCTCCCAGTTCTCCTGTAATTCCCAGGTTTTCAGAGGAAACCCCAGGAGAGACACTGCTGCGACCCCTGCTCCTTTCAGGTTTTATTGCTAAATACACCCCCAGCCACAGGACTGGCCAGACCAGCTGGCCTTGGGAGGAAGAGCCTTCCCCCACGTCCACGGGGCGCTTGCTCACCCCACACCTACAGCTTCATCCTATTCCCAGCTCTAAGAAGTCAGACTCCTTCCCCAGTGTTTGAGAGGCCAGAAAGAGCTGTAATCACCACACTGGGTTTGATCCCAGCAACACACAGAGCTACAGATCCCTCTGAGGCTGAGAACACATCCCTGGCTGCTTCCAGCCATTACCCACACGTTCAGACAAAGGAAGGAGAATGGCTAGTATACCCCTTCCCTTCTCACCTTCTCGTGCTCCCCAGGCCTGCAAGGTGGTTGAACTCCCAGGGGAGCTGGCCAAGTGTCCTGCATGGTGCTCACCCACTGCTGGGGCTGAACCACGGTGTAAATTGAGGAAGGCAATGATTTTGGGCAGTGAGCATCCCCCCCCAGTACCTCCCCCCATGGGAAGGGGGTGTCCTCACTCTCTGTAATGGAAGTTACTTTACACTTACATTACACATGGAGTGAAAGGTGTAGGTTCTCTGGTCAGAACCAAGCTCACAGCTGCCCCACAAGCACTGCCCCAGAAAGCCTTCCTCCCCTCCATCGCACGCAGCAAGGAGACGGGGCAGCAGGTCCCTCTCCCCCTCTCCCCAAATAATCAGCTAGCTGAGTCCTGGGAGAGTTCAACTCATCAATGATACCAGCAAGAGCCTGGCAGCTGCGGTTCATGTGTAAGCACAAGTAATAATCTAGTGGCTCAGGCTCCCCAGGAGGAGGAGGAGGAGGCACAACTGGGCTTAAGAGGGGGCCCGGTGCACCTTAAGCATAATGAGAAATGGCTTTGCTGCTGCCAGGCTGACATTTCAATACAATGTCAACAACATGCAGAGCACCTTCGGGCCCGGCGAGCGGCGCCCCTAATAAAGCTGTTCACACCACGCAGCTCTGACCAAGGGGGCCTGGGAGGGACAGAGCTCCAAGGACTGGCTAAAAATAGATTCCTTCCCCTTTGCTGGTGGCCCCAGCTCTAAATTCGAAGGTGCCATCACCGTTTTTCCTTCTCCCAACTCTTCTGCTGGGAGATGAAGCAGCTCTTTAGGTTTCAGATGGGCAGCATCTGAGATGGAAGGAAACCAAGAGCTCTGTGTGAGGGCGCAGGGACGGCTTCAGTGACACCTTTGGCCAGTCCCATCGCTCAGCCACCCCGTGACACAGCCAGCAGCAGCAGCTTTGCCATTGGGTCTCTGCCAGAGGCTGGACTAGACGGGCTCAAACCTGGTGTCTCTGTCCCCAGAGGAGTTAAAGCTCTGCTCCACTGGGAAAGGCCAAGCAAGGGCTGGCAGCTGCCACGGCTCAAAGGCCAATGCTTGGACCAGCGCCTGGCTGGAAGGGGCAGGAGGATTGATGTGTCCCAGGAAAAGGGTTTGAACCCCTGGGAACCGGGTCAGGGCCGAGGCTCCCAGCCCACGCCTCAGCCTGGCTTCCAGATAAAACAGAGCCTGGCAAAGCCGCTGGCTGCAGCTTCTGGGTGCTGCCTGTTCCCCAAAGGCTGCAGGAACGCTGGGTTTCTGGTTCCCTCTAACTCCTCCAGAGACTGAAGCTCCTACTCCAGAGAGCAGCAGTGGTGTAACCAGGTTGTAGCAGCTCATTTCCCTTCCTCATACCCAGTCTCCAGCACCCTGAAGGATTTTAAACTTCTGCTAGGATTGATTCTCATGGAGCAGACACCACGCTCACCAGTGATCTGTCCACACAGCACACACATAACCCGGAGGCACCCCAAAGCTCTCCTTCCTCAGGAGTCCTCACAGATCCCACGAGTCCCAAGCTTTAACCCACTCCTCATTTTGGGGTTGGTTTTGTTTCTCCTAGTTCCAGCCTAGAAACCGCCTCTCCTCAGAGCTGGGCTCTCTGCTCCCCGCTGTAAGAAGGTGCCCCTTCCTCCACACCCCCACACTGGAAGGTTTCTGTTTCGCTGTCACCAGAGCAGTCAGCACTCCCAACTCCAGTCTTTGCCGGTGGGAAGACTCCCTCTGCTGTTCTAAACCAGAAAGCCCGGGGCTACAACCCCTTAAGGCAGCGTGAAACTGGGAGTGGGACAGGACAGGATCAAGAGGGGACATTTAGGGTCAAAGGAGTCGGTCCAGCTTCCATTGTCAGTGGGAAAAGCCAGGCCTGGCTCTGGCTCTTAAGAAGCGTTTGTGGGTTGGGTTTGTTGTGTTTATTGGGACAAAGGAAAATATTCTGCTCAGTTCTTAGAGGGAACTGGGGAAGAACAGCCTGCAGGAAGAGGTAAGGGCTGCTGTGAGCCTGTGGGTTTCTTTTAAGCATGTCTGGAGGTGGCGGCTCTCGCTTCAACACAGTCCTGTGATTTATTTACTTAGAAGGTTTTTTTTTTGAGACAATTCAGCAGGTGAAACCCAGCACCGTCAGCACACCCATGCCAATGGATGAGGAACCCTCTGACATCCCAGTCAGAGCCCAGCAGCCTGGTGAAGCCAAGTGCAGCGTGACCAGAACCAGAAAACCCCAGGGCAGGGCTGTGCTTCAATTTTCAGAGAGGGAAAAGCCAACCCAACCAAGCATCCAACGACACTCCAGGGCACACAAAGGCTTTGCAGTCACTCCTGAAGATGCATTTTAGTTCCAAGGCTTCCCTATGAAAAAAGAACAAAACAAAACAGCACAAATAAAAGCATCAGGTAGGCCCCGTGCACAGGCAGCAGTCCAGCTATGAGGCACGGCACATTACCAGGGCAGGTCACAGGAGTATGTCACAGCAGGTGATTCCCACGTGCTCAGTAACACTTCCCAAAGCCTCACGTCGCTCTACAAACGTTTATGAGCTGGTTTAACCCAACTAAACCATTCTGGGTGACTGCTGGGTAAGCCTGACAGGCGGGTCAATTCACAGGTTTAGGAGAAAAATCCCAACTTCAGCAAGGTTACTTCTCTCCAAAGAGCTTTTCACCACGGGGCATCGCCTCAGTCCAGCACCAAGAGCCACCAACCCACTTAGAGAAACACACTGTAACAGCTACACACATCACCCCCAGCCCCTGACAACCCCCTGACAACGCTTTTACACTAAATAAACTTCCTGGCTGCGCTTTCAGGGGTTTTCTGGGGCAGGAAGGGAAGGTGGGAGGGGAGAAAAGCGGGTCTGTGTCTGTTCTGGGGGGTGCTATCCCACCCCGGCTGTCTGAAGAGCAGCACGAAAGCAGGAGAGGGGCTACCAGCTGGAGGGCTGCAGAGGTCTGGGGGGAAAGTGTCTGTCTGCCCTCCACATCCTGCACTCACCTCACGTGGAGAGCTTCACCTGCTCGGCGCAGAGCAGGAAGGCGCTGACCTGCTGGCTGCAGTTCACCACGGAGGCCTGGTTCTCCTTCAGGCACTGCTCGAAGGCGGCGAACGGCTCGGCGCAGTCCTGGCGGATCTGCTGCACGATCGGGCTGTGAAATCACACCAGGCCCCCAGCTGCCGGGAGCCGCGGGGCCCGACCCAGGCCCTGCCGGGCCCGACCCCTGACCGGCCCCTGACCCTGACTCGACCCCGGCCCTGCCTAACCCTGGCTCGGACCGGCCCTGACGGCCCCTGACCAGACCAGGCCCTGATTAACCCTGACCGGCCCCTGGCCCGGCCCGGCCCCCTCCGCACTCACTGTGCCGCGGCGCAGCGGGACATGCTGAGGCGCAGCCGGTGACAGTCCTGCTGCCAGGAGGCCGGGCTGGCCGCCACGCACCGCCCGTACTGCTCCATTTCGTTCCGGCAGTAGCGCGCCGTGATCTCCAGGGCCGCCTGCCTGCGGGGAAACAGCGCGGTGTTCGGGGAGGGGCCCGGGGACGCCCGGCCCGGCCCGGTTCCCCGCCGCCCTCTACTCACATCCCGCCGCCGCTTCGTTCCTCCCCGCGCGCATGCGCGGCCTCCAGCCGCCTCAAGCCCGGGGCATGCGCAATGGCCGAGGCGCGTGGGCTCAAATGGAGCACTGCGCGTGCGCCGCTCGTCCCCACCGGAAGCGGAAGCGGGTGGCTGCGGTCCCCAGGAAGATGGCGGCAGCCGGCGCGGCTCCGGGCCCGGCGGACGAGCTGGTCTCGTCGGTGACGCTGTACCGCCGGCGGCCGCGGCTCCTCCACGGCACCGTGCTGCCCTTCGTGGCGGGGCTCTACCCGGCTTGGTTGTGGCTGTGGGGACCGCGCGTCTGGGCCGCGTGGGGAGAGGCGGCGGCGGAGCAGGAGGAAAGTGGCGCGAAACCGGGCGCGGGCCCCGCTCCGCCCGAGGCCGCGCTGCTGGCGCTCGCCGCCATCGGTGTCGTGCACCTGCTGACGGCGCTCTCGGGGCTGTGGTCTGTGCACGCGCACTGCGCCCTCACCTGCGTCCGGGTAAGTCCCCGGGACTGCCGGTACCGCGGGGCCGGCCGCGCTGGAGACACCCCCGGCCCCGGGGCTGCGCCGGAGCGGCGCTGGGAGGGCTCCTACCGCTCCCCCGCGGGGGCGTTCGGCCTCCCCGGGTGGGGGGGAGGATGTGCCTTGCCGGGTAGGGAAGCGCCGCCGGCGCGATGGGGGAAGATGGCGAGGGGTGGGAGGAGACGGAGGCGTTTCTTCCGTTACCGGCCCGGAGCAGCACGCTGGTGGGGCGGGAGGAGAGGCCTGCGGGTTCGGCGGGAAGGGAGTCTTGGTGTGGATCGAGCCTCATCCGTGGTGGGGCCGGTTTTGGGGCCGGATGGGGGTGACTGGAACGGGTTTGACCCTGACAAAAGCTCCTGCTGTGAGGAGCTTGTTTCTCCCACGTGTCGCTGCCATCAGGGGAGGGTTCCTCCCGGCTCCTTGGGGCTCGGGATGGGCTTTACCGAGCGGCCTCTTTGCATTTCAGGAGCCTTGTCCCAGAAAAGCCACCTTGGCCAAAGTGGTGCCAACCCCAAACAACGGATCAGCAGAGCTGGTGCCGCTCCACAGAGACCAGGTGAGGAGAGCGGCCGGCGGGTTGTGCTCTCCTGTCAGCCTGTGGTTTGTTCCCTTTGCACTTCCCTAATGAGGGAGGAATCACAGCATGTCAGGGGTGGGAAGGGACCTTGGAAGCTCCTCCAGTCCCACGAGGGCACAGTGCTGGGCATGGGCATTCTGCTGTCCCCCAGGTCCCTCTCCCCAGTACTGCTCCCCAAAAAATCAACTACAGTGGGTGAAAAGCAGGGGTGTTAAGGACTGTGTGGTGTTGTCAGTCACAAACAGAATGGAGCCATAACCACAGATGTCAGGGCTCGGGGTCTCCTGCCTTCTCCAGGCAGCGTTCGCGTGGAGCGAAGCCTTGGGTGGTGGTCACTGAGCAGCTCTGTTTGGTGTCTCCCTGCTGTCTGCAGGGTGAGGACGGGCAGGAGGCTCTGTCCTTTGAGTTTCAGAAAATCAAATACTCCTATGAGATACATGGCAAGAAGCAGTTTCTGCCAGTGGCTTTTCCTGTGGAGCATCCCCTGAGTTACTACCAGAACGCCCGTGGCTATCAGGAGGACAGGGACATCCGAGCAGCTGAGAAGAAGTACGGTACAAACAAGTGAGTCTTCCTGTGCTCATCTGGGTTCTCAAGCTTCAGCTCCTCCAGCAAGAAGCTTCAGGCTCCTTTAAGGGTGGAGAACGGTGTCAGACCAGGGGCTTGGCTCCAGCTTGGGCTGAAGATGGAAATAAACAGTGTAGAATAACTCAGTGGGATCAGAGTGCCTGCACACAGGGAGGTTGTGGGTGTGCTGAGGCTGCGGGTGGGTTTGGGTTGGGTTTTGCTGAGGATCTGGAATGTTTCAGTTAAAGTGATTCAGTTCTTTCCCAGGGCTGAGATGGTGGTGCCAGAGTTCTTGGAGCTCTTCAAGGAGCGAGCTACGGCTCCGTTCTTCGTCTTTCAGGTAAAGGAACAGACAGAAGCAGCTGGGTGGTGTGGTTTCCTGTCCTTTAGTCCGTGTTGGGTCTGTTCTGCCTGTGATGCTGATTGCAGGATGATCTCTCCCTGGCCTTACCTCCACTCCTGAGCCTCTCAGTATCTATTTTTTCCCTTATTCCACTGAAAAGGGGAGTGAGAGAGTGACTTTGGTGCGTGTTTCACCCCACTGAGTTACTGTGACTTCCTCCTCCCTGGCTTCCTCCAGTAACACACGTCCTGAGTCAGCCAGGAAAACACCCACCCCGATTAGAGAACCGCTGGAAAGGGAGAGCTCAGGATGGCGTGTGTCCCCCTTGTCCCACAGGTGTTCTGCGTGGGGCTGTGGTGCCTGGATGAGTACTGGTACTACAGTGTCTTCACTCTCTCCATGCTGGTGGCGTTTGAAGCTTCTCTGGTCCAGCAGCAGATGAGGAACATGTCGGAGATTCGGAAAATGGGCAACAAGCCCTACATGATCCAGGTACCGGGAGCTGGGAGGGGTTGTGCTTGGGCTGGAGCTGGCTGTCAGTGGATCAGCCATTCCTCTGCCCCATCTCATCCTTGTCTGACACGTGCAGAGCTCCTGAAAACACTCTATTCCCCCCCAACCCCCACCCAGGTTTACCGGAACCGCAAGTGGCGCCCCATCTCCAGCGACGAGATCATTGCCGGGGACATCGTTTCCATTGGTAACCGCTCGGTGGGGCTGTCACCAAACCTGCCTTAAACTCCTCTTCCTCCTGGCACGTTCTGTTTGCCAGTGAAATCAGTTTGGGGATAAAAACCTAACGGGGCTTTTGAGGCGTCGCGATTTGAGGCTCTTGGGGGGGGGAAATCGAGATAACCCAGCGTCAGATGCCTGGGCTTAGGGTTGGGAAGATGAAGCATTCTCACCTAGAAGGAGAAGGGCAGATCTCTCTCTCCCTTTTAGGGTTCTCTTACCCCAAGACACGTACTAAGTGATTTTAATCTTCCCTTGTCTCACTAGAGACCGAATAACCTCCCAGCCCTTTCGGTTCTCAGCAGTTCTGGGCATGTACCTGCTGTGCTAGCACCTGGACCCCCCCCAGGAGGGTTTGGAAAGCTTTAGGAGTCTCCTGGATCTCAGCTGAGCTGAAGGAGAGCTGTGCCCTGGCAGACAGGTAGCCAGGTGATACCCCTTCTGCTGCTGAGCATCTCCTGGTGTCCACACTCACTGCAGGCCGATCTCCTCACGAGAACCTCGTGCCCTGCGACGTGCTGCTCCTGCGCGGGAGGTGCATTGTGGATGAGGCCATGCTGACCGGGGAGTCCGTGCCGCAGATGAAGGTCGGTGACACGTGCCCTGGCTGGTCCCTGTGGTACAGCCCAGCTGGAGTCTTTAAATGAGACCAAGGGCGCTCGAGGCCCTGCACGTTTGCCAGCACAGAGGAACCTCTGTGGCCCCGCTGGGCTGAGCGACACGGTCTGTTTGCTGTCTGCTCCCTGTCAGTGATTGAAGGGATCTGGTAAATGAGCAATGAAGGGTCTGTGTTGTCTGCTGATGTCTCCAGGCTCTGGGTTTGAACTGCAGCTTGCAGGCCTGGCATCACCCTCCTCCACATTCCCCAGCCTGGATTCCTTTGGCCAGGTTAGAGGTGGGAGGAGGAACAAGTGTAAAGCATTCAAACCCCCAAACCTCCCTTCTTTCTGTGCCACTGGGTGACCTGACAATGACAAAGCAGCGCTTGCAGAGCCTCCCTCACCGAATTCAGTGCCCCTGGGGTGAACAAGTCCCCCAAGCCTGGCATTTCCACAGACCCCGGGCTCCGAACCCCAACCAGTTGGGACCTGAGCTGCAGGTTGAGACCCAGATTCTCTTTGGGCTGCCTCTGCCTGAGCTGAAGCCGAGTGCATCTCATGGGACAGGGGGGTTTGGGGGCCCTGACTCTGTGGTTCTGAGGCTGAGCGCTGTCCTGCAGGAGCCAGTGGAGGATCTCAGCCCAGAGCACGTCTTGGACATGCAGACGGATTCCCGGTTGCACATCATATTTGGGGGAACTAAAGTGGTGCAGCACATCCCTCCCCAAAAGGCCAGCACGGGGCTGAAACGTACGTACCCAGGCGCAGGAGGGGGGGGCAGCTCGGGTGTCTCCTGTCTGCGTAACCTCGTGGAAGAGTCACCTTAAGGCTCCTGTCTGTTCCAATTCCAGCTGTCGATAACGGCTGCGTGGCGTACGCTCTGAGGACTGGCTTCAACACGTCTCAGGTAAGAGGTGAACGTGGCTCCTCACCTCCCACCTTTGATAGCGGCCGTGGGGTTCAGCATTCCGCTCTAAGGGAACCCTTAGGAAGCGGGGAAGGACAAACCAGGGCACTGAGATGACTCCTTGGTTTGTGGAAGAGGGAGAAATGAGGTTGGTCTCTCCTCTGTTTGGTGCAGAAGGCTGGGAGGTGGGTTTGGGGGGTGGGTTTGGGGGTTCCTCTCGTGACCGGTTGCAGTGTGGATGTGCCGCAGCTCCTGGTTATCCCCATTCCTGTAATGATATCAGTAGAGAAAGTGTGTAGAGACTGGAGGTGTGAATGTCAGCTTTTTGAGTTGGAAATCAAGACAAGGAAACAGTTGTAGTGACTCAGTCCTGGCTTTGGGGGTGGGTTTTTAGCCAGTTAATCTCAGAAAGGGGTAAAAGTCTCAGGCTCTGGCACCATTTAACCCCAGACTTGGGTTTTGTACACGTTTCTAACCAACTGCTGTGCTGTGGGGTTGCTTCCTGCACTGAAGACTTTTCTCCTCAGGGGAAGTTGCTCCGTACGATCCTCTTTGGGGTGAAGAGAGTGACAGCCAATAACTTGGAGACCTTCATTTTCATCCTGTTCCTGCTGGTCTTTGCCGTTGCTGCTGCAGCATACGTCTGGATCGAAGGTGAGGCTGCTTCTTGCCTCTTGCAGGTCTCTCCACAGGGCTGGTACAAAGCTTGTGGGAAGGACAGTTGGCCTCATTTCTAATAGCTGGCTGGGGCTGCGCCGGTGGGTGAGCGTAGGGGCCCACACTGCATTCTGGCTACTTTTCTTGCCCTCCCTACCTCCTAGGTAGGTGAGCTGCTTTGTGCTGCTCGTCTCACTCCTGTCTGAGGATGAGGAGTAACCTGCTCTCCCCTCTCACCCTGTAGGCACCAAGGACCTGAGCCGGAACCGGTACAAGCTCTTCCTGGAGTGCACGTTAATTCTGACCTCGGTGGTTCCCCCCGAGCTGCCCATCGAGCTCTCGCTGGCCGTCAACACCTCGCTCATCGCCCTGGCCAAGCTCTGTAGGTACCGCGCAGAGCCAGGCCCGTGCCGGGCGCGGGGCGAGCGCCACATTCCCGGCGTGGCCATGGGGACGGTTTGGGGGGTTGGAGCTGGTGTATTCAGGGGGCAAGGGGGTGTCTGAACCCCACAGAACTTGGGCGCTGTGAAGCGGGTTCCGAATCACGCGCGGGGTGAACGTATTCACGCGCAGTGCTCGCTCCGCAGCCCGGTGCTGAGCAGGTTCCTCGGGTGTGGAACGGGGAGGCCAACGCTTTGTGTTGGGCTGTGTCACCGCTGTGACTTGGTGTCCGCGCTGGGAGCTCAGGATGTGGGGAGTTTTGGGTTCCATCACTGGCAGAGCGCGTGGTTCAAGCCACCGAGCGGCCCGGCCCGGCTGCGCCGTCACCGCGCGCTCACGGCGCGTCCTGTGCCCCGCTCCAGACGTGTACTGCACGGAGCCCTTCCGCATCCCCTTCGCCGGCAAAGTCCAGGTCTGCTGCTTCGACAAGACGGGCACGCTGACCAGCGACCACCTCGTGGTGAGAGGAGTCGCCGGGCTCAGGTGGGTCCCACGCAGTTTTCCTTGTGCCGTGGGCTGCGCCGTGGGCGCCGGGAACTCCTCGGGCACAACCTGAGTCACGTTCCAGCGGGGAAGAGAAGATAATGGGGGATTCGGAGGGGGAAAGGAGTGGGTCGAGCTGGAAGGAGAAGGGGCTGTCTGGCAACAATGCTAAAAATACACTCTGTGGGCTCGGGACCTGGGGATTAACCACCCTGGGGGACTTGTTGCGGAGGGGTTTTAAACCAGGACAGAGATCTTACAGCACCTTCCAGTGCCTGAAGGGGCTACAAGGAAGCTGGGGGGGGGGTGTGTGCTTTTTAGAAGGGTCTGGAGTGACAGGAGAGGGGGAATGGGTTTAATTTGGGAAGGGGGAGATTTAGATTGGGTATTAAGAAGAAATTCTTCACGAGGAGGGTGGTGAGGCCCTGGCACAGGGTGCCCAGGGAGGGAGGTGGTGGTTGCCCCCTTCCTGGAGGTGTCCAAGGCCAGGTTGGATGGGCCTGGAGCAGCCTGGGCTGGTGAGAGGTGTCCCTGCCCATGGCAGGGAGTGTGGGACTGGGTGGGCTCTGAGGTCCCTTCCAGCCTTGACTGTTCTAGGAGTGTTAACAGGGGTGCTCTGGCTGGCTTCTCCCCACAGGGATGGGAAGGAAGTGACACCAGTGTCTGACATCCCTGTCGAGACCCACCGAGCGATCGCCACGTGCCACTCGCTGGTGCAGCTGGATGATGGGACACTGGTGGGAGATCCCTTAGAGAAGGCCATGCTCATGGCTGTGGACTGGACCCTGACCAAAGGTAAAACCTGAGTCTGACTCTCCCTGGATGATGCCTGAGCCATGGGGGGTGGTTTTGCGGGGGTTCTGTCAGCTCTGAGCTTGAAGCTCTCTAGTCTGTGGGGACTTCCTCTGCCTCGTGCCAGCTTCCTGCCAGGGGAGGATTCACAGAACGATTTTGGTTGGAAAAACCCCTTTAAGGTCATCAAATCCAACCAGGAATTCCACCTGGTGTGAGCCCAGGAACTGGTTTGGGGCACTGGAAACCCTTCCAGTGCTTGTCTGAGGGATGACAAACGAGTCACAGTCCGTGCTCAGGCCTGTGAGTACCGGATGCTGCCATGGGCGCTCTGGGTCGGTGTCTCTTAGTTCTGGCTGTGCCAGCTGGGTGACATGGGGCTGTGGCCAGTGTGCCTCTCGAGAGGAGAGTGATCCCATCTCAGTGACCTGGGGGCTCCTTGGGGACCCAAGGGGAGGGATGTTGCTTTCGATGCCGAGAAACCTTTCAGGATTTCCTGGTCTCTTTGTTTCCAGATGAGAAAGTTTTCCCCAGAAGTATTAAAACTCAGGGACTGAAAATTCACCAGCGCTTTCATTTTGCCAGTGCCCTGAAAAGAATGTCTGTCTTGGCGTCCTACGAGAAGATCGGCTCGACTGATCTCTGTTACATTGCAGCTGTGAAAGGGGCCCCAGAGACGCTGCACAGAATGGTGAGCGCCCCTCGCTAGCAGGGGAAGGGCCTTCGCTCGTCCCCTTCCACCTCTGCTTGTCCCTGCGAGGCTGGAACCTGGAGGACGTGGGGATGTCATCGACTGACCCGGCTGAGGATCTGGGTCGCATCCTAACGAGACCCCAGCACCTCACCCTGGGCATTCCTGGCCCCTCTTGCTGCGAGCAGAGGGTTAAATCGGGGAGGGGGGTGATCTCTTGAGCCCCGATGCGAGGGCCCCTTCCCCGAGGTGCCTCTGCCCCCTGTCCGCCTGTTCAGTGCCGATGGGTGCTGGAGGCTGTGTGCTGGAGGCTGTACTAACCCGAGGCTCTCCCCATGCCTGCTCCAGCTGGCTCAGTGTCCCAGCAACTACCGCGCTCTGCACACGGAAATCTCACGCGAGGGGGCACGAGTGCTGGCCCTTGGCTACAAGGAACTGGGGCACCTCACACACCAGCAGGTACGTCTGTGTGTATGTCTGTCTGTCTGAGCCACAGAATCCAGGAGCGGGGAAGCAGGGGGGTGGTGGGACTCTCCTGGGGGGATGGGGTTGCTGGAACAGCGTTGGTGTTTTGATGTGAGAAGATCTGGGAAGGTCACGGCATCGGCTTTGAGCTCTTGTGCTTCGTTGGGCGGCTTGTTGCTCTGTTCAGAAAGTGGGGTCAGTTCTTCCCCTGCAGCACCCCAAGAAGCTTGGTGCTGAGCTGCTTAGCCATGACCTGACCTTGGCCTTACGCAGCAATGGGCAGGTGGAACCCTTTCCAGGGCTGTTCATGTGCAGCTTCTGTGCTGAAGCAGCCATTCTCCCCTGGAGCAGCTGCTCCCAGCCCGGGGCTGCTCTGTGCACCCCTGTGTCTCCAGCGGTGCTTTGGCTGTGGGAAGCTCTGGTTGGAGAGCAGCAGGTGACGCTCCCTCTGCTGCTTTGCCTCTGGCAGGTACGAGAGATGAAGCGGGAGGCTTTGGAGTGTGAGCTGAGGTTTGCTGGCTTCATCGTGGTTTCCTGTCCTCTCAAAGCTGACTCCAAAGCTGTCATCAGGGAGATCCAGAACGCGTCGCACCACGTAAGCGTCGGCAGCCTTGCTGCTGCCTGTGGGGGCTGGGGTGTGGAACTGCTGTGCCAGAAGCCTGTGTGGAACGAGGGTGGAAGCCAGGACACTTGTAGGTGTGATGTTATCTCAGTGCCCTGGCCTGGAGAAAGCCTGTCTGAGAGTTGCATCTCTTAGAGGATAATGGAATTTTAGGGATTGGAAGGGACCTTGAAATGTCATCTAGTCCAACCCCCTGCCAGAGCAGGATCACCTAGAGCAGGTCACGCAGGAATCTGGAGCAGGTCTCACTGTCCCCAGCACCCAGGCTGGGCAGGAATCAGTCCAGCGTGGAGAAGACTTGCTGTGAAGTGCTGCTTATCTGCCCTGCGCTGATGGTTTGACCCTTCTCTCTTCCCCTCAGGTAGTGATGATAACAGGAGACAACCCTCTGACTGCCTGCCACGTGGCCCGGGAGCTCCACTTCCTGCAGCGGGAGCACACGCTGGTCCTGCAGCCTCCCACGAGCAAAGGTAACCCCATCCCTGGCAGGAATGGGCTCAGGACAGGGCTCAGCCCCTCAGTCAGCCGCATGCTTTACCTCTGCTGCTCGGTGCTGGCAAAGGAAACAACCCCAGAGAGTCCTTTGCCCCTCTCTTCTGTGCCTTGGAGTGCAAGCTCCTGAACCTGGCAGGCACGCTCATGGCGAGCTCGTGCTTCTCTCTCCAGACTCTGGCTGGCAGTGGCAGTCCATCGACGGCGCCGTGGTGCTCCCGGCAGTGCCGGCCTCCTTGGGAGAGCTGACGCAGCGCTACGACCTGTGTGTAACCGGGGAAGGTCTCTCTCACCTGCAGTCTGCCAGCAGGCAGCAGCTCCTGAAGCTCATCCCACACATCCAGGTGTTTGCCAGGGTGGTGCCTAAGCAGAAGGTGAGAGATTGTGGCTGCTGGTAAGAGCTGGTGTTGGCCCATGATTAACACTGAAGCTGTTCTTAACGAAGCAGCACAACCTTCCACGACATCCAGAGCCAGAGCTCAGGATGTGCCACACTGTTAATCCCAGAAAATCCAGCTCTAGCTCCCTGTTCCTAAGGCAGATCCTGGAGGTGAAGCTTTGGCAGCCTGGGTGTGAGGCCAGCAAGTTCCTGCAGGACGTGTCACCCAGCCTGGCTGGCAGCACAGCACAGCACAGCACAGCACACAGGCTGCCGCCCCTCACCGCCCTTTCTCTTTGCAGGAGTTTGTCATCACGACTCTGAAGAGCCTGGGCTACGTGACGCTGATGTGTGGGGATGGAACCAATGACGTGGGAGCTCTGAAACATGCAGATGTGGGTGAGTCAGCGTGCTCAGGGTTCGTGCCACTTCCCTAGAGACAAACCCTGTGCTCCTCTGTCTGGGAGTGATCTGACCCACGTCACTGGGTGGTGTAAACCAACATCCCAAAGATAGGATCTCTGTGCTGGTGGGATACCTGCTGTGTGCACACCACCAGCAGCTGGGAACGTGCTGTAAACATGTTTTCCCAGAAGAAAGATTCTTCCTAACTGATTTTTCCCTCTGAGCTTTACCTCAGCAAGCGTAACGGCTCAGAGATCCCTGTGTAGCTCTCCTCCCTGTCTGTCTGCGGGTGGAAACCCGGCTGGGATCCCTGCTTGGTGATCACGCTCTGCCAGGGAAGGGATTCCACCCCACAGCCACTGCTTTTGTGCTCCCACAGGAGTGGCACTGCTGGCAAATGCTCCTGAGAGGCTTCCTGAGAGGAAGAAGAGACCCCGCGATGGACCCAGCGATGGGAGACCTGCGCTGCCCGCGGGGGGCAGCGGGACCGTGAAGCCCACCTCCCGCGGCGCCAAGCACAGAGTCCTGTCCCAGCGAGAGGAGCAGCTGGCCATCCAGAGGGTGGGTAACAAGATGCTTAATCAAAGCCCCTGAACTCCCCCTCACTCCCTGTCCCTCCTGTGGTTGGGATGTACTGGGGAGAGACCAGCTTCTATTCTTCTCACCCTGAAAGAGTGTGAGGGATTTGGGCAGAGAAGGTGCATCTTTTCCAGCTGATGGTGGGAGCATGGAGGCTTCTCCTCCTCGCCTTGGAGCAGGGGGTGTAGGAGACCATGGCTCCTCATTATTGGCGTGATAATGAGCACGTCTGTGTCCTCCTCCCCCACAGGAGCGCATCAGTCAGGTGCTGAAGGATTTGGAAGACGACCGCGTTCCGGTTGTGAAGCTGGGTGACGCCAGCATCGCCGCCCCCTTCACCTCCAAGCTCTCCTCCATTCAGTGCAGTAAGTGTGGGAGGGAGCTGCCCCGTTGCCGTGTGTCCAGGGGGAGTAACCAGATTAAAAGAAGCCAAGTTGGAAGGCGCGGGCTGGGGGAGAAGCATCTCTGAGCCCGTGGCTTCCCTGGCTTGGTTTGTGCTCAGCAGCCCCACAGGAGCTCCTGGGGGGCAGCACAAGCAGCGAGGGGTCAGCATCTCTCCAAACCACTTTTGGAAAAGGACTGAAGGACCCCCAGAGCCCGTTTTGTTTCCAAACGCTGCTTCCTCTTGCTCCTTAGTCTGCCACGTGATCAAGCAAGGTCGTTGCACGCTAGTGACGACGCTCCAAATGTTCAAGATCCTTGCCCTGAACGCCCTGATCCTTGCTTACAGCCAGAGCGTCCTCTACTTGGAAGGGGTGAAGTTCAGCGACTTTCAGGCCACTCTGCAGGGTCTGCTCTTGGCTGGCTGCTTCCTCTTCATCTCCAGGTCGAAGGTGAGGACAGGGCAGCCTGCTGGGACGGTGGCTGGCTGATGTTGGGATGCACTGGGATCACCGGGGTGGCCCCCTCTGATTTTAATGAGACACCCATCCCTGGTGCTGGAGGGGAGGGAGTTCCTTTCGTTCCTTGGATTTGGGAGATCTCCCGAGGCCAGGAGCTCGAGGGAAGGGTAATCTGGATACAGACGCCTCTGCTGGGGCTGGTACATGTGATGCTGAAGCCATGGGGCTGAGAAACACCGATGGTAGTTGGGTCCTGCTGGGAAACTGCCTAGAGACAGCGTGAGGCATCCAAGTGAGCGCTGCTGCTTTCCTCTCACAGCCTTTGAAGACGCTTTCCAAGGAGCGGCCGCTGCCGAACATCTTCAACCTCTACACGGTGCTGACGGTGCTGCTGCAGTTCCTGGTGCACTTCCTCAGCCTGGTTTACCTGTACCGTGGCGCCCAGGCACGCAGCGACCCCAAGTAAGCGGCTCCTCTTCTCTCCAGGGGGTGCCCAGCAGGAGGGTGGGGGGAGAGAAGCCTCCTGGCTGCTGTGCTCCTCCCACGGGCGCTCGCTGGGCCAGACATGCCCAGCGTTGGGGTGGCCCCACCACCAGGATAGAGCCTGTTTGAGTCCTTAAATCGAGCAGGATGGAGCCGGTGGGAGCAGGGTCTGTGATGTGCTGCGGTCCCCATATGGGAGGGGAAGGGGAATTAGAACTAGAAATCCCCCCAGTGGGGTGGGTGTCTGGCAAGCTCCTAAAGAAAACCATGCAAAACCCCCTCTTGTTTCCATTTTATTTGGGGTAAAACCCTGTGGTGCTTCCAGTGAGGCTGCTGCTGATGGGAGCCACCAGACCTTGGCAAGGAGCTGCTGGTGCCCAAACAAGGTTTAACTAAACCACAGTTTAAACAGGGTGGTGCTGAGTCCGCTGATCTCCAGCTCTGCTCTCTTCAGACAGGAGGAGTTTGTGGATCTGTACAAGGAGTTTGAGCCCAGCCTGGTGAACAGCACAGTCTACATCATGTCCATGGCCATGCAGATGGCCACCTTCGCCATCAACTACAAGGCAAGTGCTGCTTCAGCGGGCGTCTCGGCCGCGCCGGGGAACTGATGGTGGAATTAAGGGGCCCAAAGACAAACCAAACGTTCTCCTCTGGTCACAAACGGCTCCTTGGGGGTCTCCTGGGGAGGAAAACTCCCTCTTTCAGCACCACGTTGGAACAGGGACGAGTGTCCTAAACCCACCACAGATTGCCCTGCATCCCCGAGGCTGAAGGAGCACGGCTCCTGGCCCCAGCTCACGGCTCCTGGCCCCAGCTCACGGCTCCTCCCCGCTGTGTTTCAGGGTCACCCTTTCATGGAGAGTCTCCGGGAGAACAAGCCACTGCTGTGGAGCATCATCCTTTCAGGACTGGCCATCGTGGGGCTCCTCATGGGCTCTTCCCCAGAATTCAATGAACAGTTTGGCTTGGTAGAAATCCCCACGGAGGTGAGCAGGGGGCTTCTCAGCGCCTTTGGGGGGGTGTTGAGGGCTCTAACGAGGCTGGATCTATGGGCCAAGTTGGGGGTCACAACCCTCCCTGGAGATTTTTTAGGGTTGAGTTGGGGGGGGCTGAGTAACCCAAGGGAGGAGGGAGAGGGGCTGACAGCTCCCCTCTTCCTTCCCCTAGTTCAAGATCGTGATCACAGAAGTGCTGCTGGCCGATTTCTTCCTCGCCTTGTTAGTGGACAGAGTTCTTCAGTTCCTGCTGGGGAGCGCCAAGCTCAAAGTGCCTTCCTGACCCGGCTCGCCCAACCCTCGCCCCCCGGCCGCGGGGCAGCGCACCCAGGGCTGAGAATCACCCTGAATCCTGAGGAGAACTTGGAGCCTGGGGGGAGCTTCCCTCTGCATCGCCCGAGACCAGCCCTGCCACCCAGACTTCTGAAGGTGCCCGGCTGACCCAGCGCCCGCCCGGCCTTTTGTACCCGCGCTGCCGGCGTGAGGAACCTTTGCAGAATTTGGTAACTAAAGGCAGAACCGGTGCATTTTGAAACACCTCTGGACCTTCTTTGTCATGTTGTGTGATGCCCCAGGAGCCCCGAGTGCGGGAGTGAGAACGAGCGACCATGGTGATGCTGCAGCTCTGATAGTTCAGACCCGGTAACGGAGAGATTTTGGGTGGGGGAGGAGAGAAACGAGCTTTATTGTTCTCAGGAATAATTCCTGCCCTGGGACAGGGATTGTGCTTCATCAGGTACCCTTGAAATCTAAGTGGGGGCAGGGGGAGCTGGGTCTGGCTACAGTTCACGGCTTTGGGGTCGATTCTGGTGCTAACAGATGCCGGGTGGGAGCCGGGCGGCCGCTGTCCTTTCAACCACGAAGGTGTAATCGTACTGAGAGTGGGAGGGGAAGCAGGGAAACACACGGGATAAAGTAATGAGTCAGGACCAAACTCTGAGAGAATCCATCCCAAACGAGGCCCCCCTGCCCCTGCCACTCACCTCCTTCTCGATATCTGCCAGCGACTTGACGTTGAGGCCTGTGAGCACAGCCTGGAGAAGGGGGCAAAGGAGAGGGGAGAAGCGTCAGCCTTTCCACTTAAGCTGAGCTTTGAGGCAGGATTAACCCGGCCCCTTAAAACCCAACTCACGGTGGTGCTGGAGCCGAGGCTGCGTTCGAATCTGGGGTGCAGGGTGAAGGGCACCCCGTCCATGGCTGGGGAGAGAAGGGAGAGGCGGCAGGGCCGCGCGGTTAATTGCCACGAGCGGAAGGTTCGGTGAGGCCGAGCGTGACCTGGTGCTGGTTTAAGTGAGGAATAACTCCCGGGAAGTGGGGTGGAACAACCCTTCCCCTGAGCCCGTTCTCTGGGAGCAGCTTTGGGCTTTCCAGCCCCTGGTAAGGTGGGAGCTGCTGTACCTGAGAGGCCGTAGATGCCGCTGGCGTCGTAGAGCGACTCATGCGGAGAAACGCGCCTGGTGCCACATCCAGCCCCCGGTGCCCTGCAGCAGAGGGGAATTCATTAATCTCTGGGGGTGAGAGAGTAACGGGCCCCAGAGCAAGGGCACCAAGAGGTGGAACCAGCAGCGGTGGGATTCGTTCCCAGTCCCGGACTGGTGCAGGGAGGGGGGCTGAGGGGGGATATAACGACGGCAATCAGTGTGTACGTGGCGTCCGGGGCGGGGGGCTGGAGCGAGAGCTGCTTCAGGTCGCTGCTGAGCGTCCGCGGTTTGGGGACGGGCGGGGGGCTGGATTTCGGGATGGGCCCTTTCTTGCACCAGAGGGCGAAGTTACCCAGTTCCCTGGGGAGAAAAAGGGGGTTAAAAGGGGATGAGAGGGGGAGAAGCGGGGAGGGGAGGGGGGGGGCGGGGACAGGGCAGGGTCCCCTACCCGACCCGCAGGTACTGGGGCAGCGCTTTGCTCTTGGCGCTCAGCTTCACGTCCAGCACCGCCGTGTCCGCGGCGTCCGGCGGCAGCAGCTTCACGTACAGCCGCTTTTTCCGGGACAGCCCGGCTCCTGCGGGGGAGGGGAGGGGCGGGGTGTGAAGCTGGGGACCGGGACCGGGCGCGTCCTGCCCGGTATCCGCCCCCTCCCCTGAATCCTTCCCCCCCTCCCCGCTTACGAGGCTCCGGGAACTCGGGGGCGCGGATGTAGCCGGGGGGCTGCGGGCTCCGGTCGCTCAGTACCTGCACGTCGGTCACCACGGCCCCGGGAGCCGCCTGGACGGGGCGGGACGGGAGCTCGGTACCGGAGCTGGGAACCCACCCCCCCCCCCCCTCCCTCCCCGGCCCCGCCGCCCCACCTGGTCCCCGGCGCTGCGCACGCAGAGGTACCCGCCGCCCCTGTGCCCGAAGCCTCTGCCCAGGTTGGCCGCCGCGCCCTCCGCCGTGACGGTGATCTGCGGGCACAGGGAGCGTGGGGCCGCCGCACCCCCGGCCCAGCCCGCACCCCCGGCCCAGCCCGCACCCCCGGCCCGGCCCGGCCCATCCCGGCCCCTACCGCGGTCCAGCCGGCGGGGGCCGCCTCGGGCGCCGCTGCCCAGCCCAGCCCGGTGAGCGGGGCCGCCGCCGCCGCCATCGCCGCCGCCCGGGAGTAGCGAAGCCCCGCCCCCTCCCCAGCTGAGGGCTCGTCATCGTGCCGTAACCGCGGTGATTGGCTGATGCCGTCCGAGCGACGCGCCCGCCGGCCAATCAATGAGCGCCGCCCGAAGGAGCACGGAAGGAGCGGACACCGGCCCGGTCCCGGGACCCCACCGCCTTTATTGACCGCACCGGCCGCGCTCAGCCGTCCGGCGCCGGCCTCTTCCTCGGCGGGGCGGCCAGCAGCTTGCGCACCGGAGAGCTCTCCAGCTGCCGGAAGGTCCTGGCGGCTGCAACGGGGCAGGAAACTCCCGTTAGTGCCCGGTAACGGCCCCCCCCGCAGCTCCCCGGCCTCCCCCCGCTTACCGAGCCGCTCCGAGAGCTGCCGCAGGTACTGCTCGCTGTCCTCCGTGAAGGTCTGCAGCACCTTGGCCGCTTGCTGGAGCTCGTCCAGCTGCCAACAGAGTAGGGAAGAGTCACCAGAGGGACACAAAGGGTCAGAAAGGGACAAAAAGTCACCAGAAGTGACAAAAAAGGACCAAGGGGTGACAAAAAGGCACCCAAAGTGACCAGAAGTGACAAAAAGTGACTAGAAAACTACCTGAAGTGACCAAGAAGGGACAAAAAGAGACCAGAACTGACCAAAAGTGCTAAGAAAGTGACCAAAGGGGACCTGAAGTGACAGGAGGGACAGAGAGGCCACAGCACGGGGACACGCACCACCAGTCGCACGCAGCTCAGCACCTCGCTCTGCTCCCGCAGGACCTGCCTGTAGTCGGGTTTGCTGCTCAGGACGGCGGCCTGGGATGTCCCCTCGTAGCTCAGCGCCTCAGCCCGGCCCTGCTCACTCCGGCACTGCTCCAGCTGCCTGCAACCACCGTGGCCATGGCCCTTCTCCTTCCCCCTTTCCTCCCCTCCCCTTCCCATTTCCCCCTTCCCTTCCTAAGTTCTTCCCTTGCCCCATTCCCATTCCCTCCTTTCCCTTTTCTCTTCCCCCTTTCCCCAGTCTTCCCCATTTCCTCCTCTCCCTTTTCCCCCTTCTCCCCTTCCTTTCCACCTTCCCCTTTCCATCCCCACCTCTCCCCTTCCCCTTTCCCTTTCCATTCCCACCTCCCCCTTTCCCATTTCTTCCCCCTTTCCTCCCCTTCCCGCTTTCTGCCCTCACCTGGCCCGCTCCTCAGCATGCTCCTGCCAGCGCAGCAGCAGCTGGTCCCAGGCCTGTCCCTCTGCAGAGAACCTGTGGAGCGGGAGGACCGGGCACGTCACCACGCGAGTGATGGGATGGGGAGGGAAACAGAGAGCACCCCAGCCCCCTCAGAGCTGGGGGGTGCACACGGGGGTCCCACCTGGCGATGTACTCCTTCACTTGCACCACCGACTTGTCCAACGCGGCGTCCGGGGAAACCCTAAAGCACAGGCGTGACGTCAGCGCGCCCCAAGGCCACCCCAGTGCCCCTGAGACAGCCGCTTGGAACAGTGGAACAAGGGTGAGAGAAGCCTCAATGATTTCCTTTAACAGGAGAAACCCCATAACAGGGCTGCCTGTACCTCTCCCCTCTCCAGACCCTGCACCCCAGGGCAGTAAAGCTTCACCCTCCTAAAAACCCCCACGTCGACCTCTCCTCACTGGTTCTCTCACCTGGGTGAGGGAAGCAGGGTAATTAACACTGTTTAAACGAACCCAGAGGATTCTGACACCACTGGGCTGGGAAGGTTTGTGCTGGCAGGGTCACAAAATAAAAGGGGTCCCCCAAAAAAGGTATGGGATTCAGGGCTTACACAGAGATGACTGGGGTGAGTCCTTACCCTTGGGGGTCTTCGACACAGCTCCTGAGCGTCCCGTCCCGCTCCAGCTTCAGCACATATTGCTTCAGGTCTCCCAAAACTGACTGCACTGGAGGCAAAAATAAAAGGGGGTAAAGAAATGCAGCCACCCCCCCCCCCCCCAGAGAAATCAGCAGCACCAAGAAGCTGTGGGTAACTGGTCCAATTCCTCAACACGATTCATGCTGTTCCTGAAGGAATAACTCAGCCCTGAGGACACCATTTGCTTCAGCCTCTCAGTTCATCCTCCCTCCCAGTCGTGCCCTACGTCTGAACAGCATCACTCCTGGTTTTGGCTGCACCCAGCCCTGGTTTCGTTCCGAGAGGAACGGTGGGGATTTTTACAGCTGGAATTACCCTCCCATGATAAAGGTATCACACTTACCGTTGGCTTCGAAAGCCTCAGGGCTAAAGCCCTCTGTCTGCTTCAAGACCTGTTCCAGCTTCTGTGCTGAAAACTAAGGAGAGAACAGAAGAGATCTCAGAGCCTGAGAGGCTGAAGTAGAAAAGAGTGCCTCCTCCTCACATGCATTCCCCTCACTCAGAATGAACAGTTGGTGGCAGAAGACAGGTGAGAGAAAAAATAAATGGTGATTTAAAGAGAGGAACTTACCTGGAAACTGGATAGGATAAGCATGGAGAGCCGGTCTGTCTCTGGCAGATCCAGGCTGATGGATTTGCTTAATTCTGAAAAACCAGAGCAAAAGCGCGTGGGGACACTGGCACTGAACAGCTGGAACAGTCCCAAAAAACACCCAAAACTGGTGCACAGGAGTGCATGATACAGGAGGAGCGGGGAAAAGAGGGAGAAATTGAGTTCTCAACAAGGAAAAGTCCTGCTTAACCCTCAGCTGTAGAGGGAAAAACATTGGACAGCCAGCTGGCAGCAGCTGCTAGCTTGGGATAGCACGGTTAGCCTGCAGCCACCCCAACAGCTGTGCCACTTGCTGCCCTATGAGATTCCCCTCAGCAAGGGGAAGCAGCAGAGCACCAACCGGTGACGTCCCGGTGCATGGGGGGCAGCGACTTTCGGCGTTTGGTCCCCTTCAGGCTCGAACGGCACCAGGAGCGACGCTTGGCTTGGGGAGTGGGGATGAGCTGTCCCACCGACAGGTCCAAGGGGCTTGATTCCTGGTCTTTCCTGGGGCTGCTCTTCCAAGGAGACACTTTCTTGGCAGCGGCTCCGCGGGGGCTTCTCCTGAGGCTGGGGCTCCCATCGCTTCTTCTCCTCGCAGAGGCTGCGGCTGCCCCATGGGGACCAGCGCTCGCGTTCCCAGCGGCAGCGTCTGGTGGCTCGGGAGCCGCTGTTTCCTCGGCGGGGCCAGGCCCTGCGGGGATAACCGGCCCGTCAGCGGGGCCTGGGAGCTGCGGGAAGGGTCATCCCCCGGGAACCCAGCGCTTCGTGTCCCAGGGGCTCCGGAGATCCCTGTCCTGAGCCAGGGCCTCAGTGTGCGTGAGGGGAGGTGATGCTCGGCCCTCCCGCCGCCGCCCTTACCGGCCACACCTCCAGCCGCTGTCCGCGCTCCTCCGGGGCACCGCTGAGGGGAAAAAGCGTTCAGAAAGCAGCCGGCGAGACCCCTCAGCCGAGCCGCCTCCACCCGCGCAGCCCTCACCTCCTGTCCCGCTGCAGCAGCCGGCGCGCTGACCGGCCCGGAGCTCGCCGCGGCCCCGCTTTCCCGCAGCGCCGCCTCCTCCATGGCGGCCGCTGGGCGCTGAGGAGGGCGGGAAAGCGCCGGTTCCGACGTGCGCATGCGCAGAGGCGGCAGCCGCCTCTTCCCGCCCAGGCCCGGGGGAGCCTAGCGCGCCCTCACCGCCTCAGGGAGATCTCTGCGCCTCACGGCGATCTTCTCCCCTCCCTCTGGGAAATCTGCTCCCCTCTCTCGGGGCGATCTCCTCCTCTCCCTCAGGGAGATCTCCCCTTCCTCATGACGACCTTTCCTCCCTCCCTCAGGGCGATCTTCTCCCCTCCCTCACGGAGATCTCCCCTTCCTCATGGCGTTCTCCCCTTCTCCCTCCCTCAGGGGAACTTAGATAAGAAACAGACACGACCCCCTCTCCCCTCAAAAAAAAAAAAAAAAAAAAAAAAAAAAAAGGCTTTGGAAGTTTATTATCTTTGATAAAACCTCAACTGAAAGGTGGGGGGGCTGTGTTAATGCACAAAAACCTCTTATCTGCAGGGAGGGCAGGCAGTTCGGGCGCTTTTCGTCATGTGGAATACTGGTTTTCTTTCTTTTTTCCACTAGACATTAAATTATAATTACATGGAATGACAGAGGATGGAAGGTCCTACCCGAGAGCAAAGTCCAGTGAGAGTTTTGGTAAAGCAACGTTCTGATTAATTAGCTCAGAATGAACTCTAGTTAAGAAAAAGCTTATTTTCCTATACAAAATTACAATACAGAGAACGCATACGATTACAATACAGGGGGGGTTAACTGTTAGTAGCTATCAACTAGAACAGAAATTTCATAGTAAAAAACTTTATGGAAATTAAAATAAGTCAGTTTCTTAAGCTGTAAAACTTGAGACGAACGCCAAGTTCTAGAAGAGACACTTTCAGATTCTTACCATAAAATCCATGTTCTAAAAAAATGAATTTGGTTAAGAAAATGAAGCAAGTTCTTTTAAACCAATTTCACATCCCAACGGGCATAAGGAAAAAGAACTCGACTGCGTGAGGCTGAGAGGTAGAGAGGTATCATTGTAATCACAATCTTCTATTGGTTCCAGGGGTTTTTTTCTGAGGTAATTAGCTGTGTGTCAAGTTGTATAAACAATAGTATTGGCAAAAGAGCAACATTGACAAATTACACTAATGACCTCTTTCCTCTCATCAATAGGTCCTAAAAACTTAATTAGACGCATCCGAATTAACGCTTCCAGGGTCTCCAGCAGGTGAAGTGATTGATGAAGGGGTGGCAGCATCCTGCCAGCTGCCATTAGCCTGGAAGGAGAACAAATACTTCATCAAATCTTGAAGAAATAACAGAAAGTAAGCCTTTATACTTTACCAGCAATGGAGCTTTCGAAAGGGAGTAACTCCATATTGGGTCTGGCAAAGCACAGTCCACAATCATCCCATAAAAACCCTTTCCCCCTACCAGGATTTTCTGGTGTTACTCTTACTCCTCATGGCAGGAATTAACTAAAGTACATGCATTAATTTTACTTTATTTTAAAATCAAGTCCTTTTGTTACCAAACCAGCTGGAAAAATGGCTTTCTGGTAAACAAAACCTAAATTTTAAATCAAGTTTCCAAGAGGGAAACTGCATCTTTTCCAGCTTCTTCCCCATCCCCACGTCAGGGGAATACAGAGCCAATGTTTATTCCCAGATCATTGACCCATCTCAGATGGAATCAGTGTTCTCTGGTAACCAGCACCCCAGAACATCTTACATCTATGCGCTGCGTCGTATACAAAGGGTTCCCCACAATCGTGTCGTATCGTCCTGTCTGGTGTATGACATGATGCAAGGAATCCATCTACAACAAGACGCCAGAGAGTGAGAACAGTAAGGACTGGGAAGAAAAAGTTAAATCAAGTTAAAAATTAAAAGCTAATCAAGTTAAAGAATGGCCAAGAATTATTTAAATAAGGGGCAGGTTTTCTGGCAGGAAGACAAGTTTTCTTTGCAGCTTCTTGCTGTTAACAGAACTATACCTAGTGAGTTCCTTCTCTAGCAGCATTAGAGCTTGTCACCTATAGCCTCTGTGACAGGAACAGGCTTTATGCAGGTCAGATGATTTAGTAATTCAGCAGAAAGCTCAAAATGAGTTTAATGATACTGTTAACCAGAAACCCTACGCCAAGTCCTGCTTACACAGAGCACATCTGACTATGCTGAGAAAACACCCATTCACTGGTGTGAAAGTGAAGGGACAGGAGAGCAGCAGTGGGTTGATTTGGACATTGGTTAATTCCCTAGAAGACTCCTTGTTCCAAGAGAAAATCCACATTTGGGCAGGTCTGTGTCTTGACTTGGACTGAGACATCTGAGTCACATCTTGCAGCCCAGGCGGTGCCACCCAGAGCCGGAAAACCCAGCTCTGCCTGCTCGTTAAAACAGCTACCTTAACAACATAAAACCAGGCCATCAAGTCCAACCCCAATGATCCAAATCAGGGTCAATTACCCCACGGTGGGTTTTGAGTATCTCCGAGGAACAGAGAACTCCACAGCCTCCCTGGAAACCTGCTCACACCGTACACAGAGGACAGAGAAATTGGGTTGTAACGTGAATTTCACTGTGGAAAAATATGAATCATTCCCCTCCCATCCCCGTCCCATTACTGACCTGGGACTGCACATTGGCTCCCACTGGGGAGCTCTGGTAGGAAGTCAATGACTGCAAGTTTATAAACGAATCTCCAGAATTTGTCATCTTAAAAGAGCCAGAGGAAGCTGGAAAAACACAAAACCAAAAAAAAACCACCAACAAACACATTTTAATGAGAAATAAAACCCACCAGAAACTGTCCCATCTCAGACACCATCGAGTCTGCGGGACTGTGCGTCACGAGAAACAATCTGAGGGACTTTTGGGCAGATGGAATCTCCCTGGGACTCTCACTCACCCGAGTTTGGTGTCGATGGAGAATTTGCCTGGTTGCCTTGAGCCACGACGTTAGTCGCATCCACTGCGGTTTTCGCAGCGTAAATGTTCGCTTCTTCCTGGAACTTCCCCATGTTTTTTTTGTACCGGATTCTTTTGTTACCAAACCAGTTGGAAACCTGGAGATGGGTATCACTGTTAGTGTTTGAGCACGTTATTACATTTCCTGCTATATTCAGACGTTACCAGCCACAGAGGTGTTTTAAACGAGGCTTCAAGTGGAAAATATGAAGCTTCAAGTGGAAAATACCAACTACTAAACCCTAAATCCTACTGAAAGTACCAGTGACTGAAGCCTGACGCCAACTATGGGGGAAAAACCCCTCAAGGAGAGGGGAGAAAAGTCCCTTCATTCCAGGTAAAACACTTTGTACCTGTGAAACCGTGATGCCACCTTTCTTTGCGAGCTCTTCTTTGGCCTCTTCGCTGGGGTAAGGGTTACTCAGGTGCGAATAGAAATACTCATTCAGCACTTCTGTCGCCTGCTTGCTGAAGTTACGTCGCTTGCGCCTGTAAAGACATTAATTGTTCCTATTTAAAGGGTGCTGTAGATTGGCACCACTGGCTCTGCCCTCCCCACCTCCTCTAAAATACATTTGCTCTGGAGAACATTTGGAACGGAGCGGAGTTAAATAGATGCTGACATCAAAGCCGATCCTAATGAGCAGAACGGGCAGCGACTCCTCACTAATTAAACCAGATCGGCATTGGGAGTGACAGCCTTGAGGTTTCTGACTCATCCAGCAGCAAAAAGAGGTTCAGGCTTAAACACCTGGCGTGGCTGAGCTGTGCTTTCACCATACCTTGCGTCAAGAAAGCGGGAACGCAGGATCATCACAGCCTCGCACGTGCTCTGCTTCAGCTGCATCTGGATGGTGCTGAACTTGCCATGGATTATGTTCACCATGCGCTCGATTTCCTTGGGGGAAATCGGCCTCGTCCTGCTCTGCTCCCTAAGCAGGTTCATCACGTGGGTGGTGAACTCGCTGCAGGCCTGCAAACACACGCATTTGTATCGACAAACAGCACAACACTCCCCAATTCCTTTCCCACAACAAATATATATATAAAAAAAAAGACTTTTAAGAGTTTCCAGGTTTCAGCTTTATATTACATACTCTTAAAAAGCAATGACAACAAAGATAAACGAGACATTCATTATCTTTACTGTGATGTCCACTCCCCCTGCCTTCACCTTACTCCTGCAACACTGAGACACGTTTCCAGCTGGATCTGGTCTCCTCCTGTTCACCTGAACCCATTTTACTTCCTGTTCCATTCTTAAAACCGACACCAAGGGAAAAAACGGTTATTTTTAATTGAGATGATAAAAACTCTTCCATGCAGAAAGATCACCTGTTCATATTTCTCTAGCTCAGAGTGGTATATCTGTCGGATCTGTGACAGCTTGGCCCTGTAGTCAGAGTGTTCAATGCTATTGTCATTTGGACAGCCACCTGATGTTGCTGCTACAGCCATCGGTCCTCCTCTTCCTCTTTTCTCTGGCCCGGAGACACCCTCTGCCAGCAACATGTTATCTAGTCTCATTAGCTGAGCATCTGGGGGATCTTCTTCCTGAATACCACGAATACTTAACACTAGATAAACACAGAGAGGGAATCGAGAGATTATTTCTGGAACAGGAACCAGCATCCGCTCAAATTCTGGCAAAGTGTTTAACACCCTTCAGAGGGGACTTGGCAGGTCGAGGAAAAACAACCCAACAAACCAAGGAGCATTTCATGGAGCCACCAGGCAACGGAGCAGGACAGACAGGACACTGTCCGGACAGGGAACCACTGGGACACAGGGAGGGTTTCAGACACGTTAGGAGGCTGCTCGGGGTCACACCTGTCTGTACCACGAGTAGGAATTGTTTAAGCAGCCTGTAAAAACCAGGACGTGGCTTGTGGGAGAGCGGCCGCCCCACATCAGCCCAGCTCCGTGCACAGCCCTCAGAGGCGTGCAGTGCTAGCTTGGACAGACAGACAGACAGACTACAGCCGACAGACAAAGGCCCAACCAAGTTGCTGGGGCAACTGCTGCATCCCAGGATGGAAACAAACACACAGCTCACACAGGAGCCTGCTGGAAGCTGGGCACAAGGAGAGAGTTGGACCTTGTCTGCTTCACATGCCGAGGGTGCAGCTACCCAGCGGTGGGGTGCAAAGCTGAGCCGTACCCATGCTGGACTTTAAACCCTATAAACCCCAAACCCACATGAGCCAGCAGGCTCCTTACACTCACTGCCAGTGAACCCAGACCACACCAGTCCCTACACTCAGATTGTTCCAGTTTAATCCCAAGTAAATTTGGTTTATAATAAACCCCTTAATTTCCCCCTTTTCTGGGACACTGTATTGTGACTGGTGTATTTTAAAAATCTTTATAGAGCTCATGAGACACCAGGTCAGCACGGAAAAAAAAACCCAACAGCAACAGCTTTTGGGCTGTTAATTTGATTTTAATTGCTGGGCAATTTCAGTTGGATGAACAGTTGGTTTTAACCTTGTGAAGCTACAAACCCCAAATGACCGTTTCCAAATTGTAATTGGCAGGTTAAGGAATTGACTGTGTTCCCCAGCAAAGACAAACACAAAAGCGCTTTTGTTATGCAAAAAATCGAGTGGGAGGGCAGGAGAGCATCTTAAGGAGACATCAAACATAGGGTGTTTATAACTATCTGCAGCGTTTTGCAGGCAAAAGGATAGTTTATCTGAAAGAAATAATACTTTTATCTAAAATAAACAATACTTTTGAACGCACAAACAGCCTAAGCTTATTTTGCAGGCTGGACAGGAGTTGCTACACCATTCTGAAGCAGCTCCGGAGAGGCTGCAGCCCTTCACCCCTCACAGACAACCAGCTCATCTCCCCAGCATCCCCCCCTCTGTCTGCAAGGGGAACAAGGTAAGGCCAGAGCAGCCCCAGCGTAACACGTGGGTAACTGTTTAACTGGAGCCGTGACAACGAGGGGAGCGGTGACTCTTTGAAAAGTCAGTGGTTTTTCTAACTCATTATGGGATTAAAATTAGCGCCTTTTTAAAACCAAACCCAGACCATCTGCTGCAAGCACCCCTCACCCTGTGAACGGTGCCAGAAATGAAACAGAGTGAAGAGCAGCTCTTTTTGTTGGGGTTTTTAAAAGCAGCAGCCAGCTCTCCGTTTCCCAGCAGAGAGGTCAGTCAGGAGCAGCACTCGTCCGTCAGTCCTTCTGCCTGAACTCCCCCCCGACCCACAACAGACAGTGACTCTGGTGTCACCCTGTTTGGAACACGCTCCTGTCCTGCCCCGTGTCTCTCTGCACACATCACCATGCACACCAGACTACCTTGTGCTGAAGTCAAGCTCCCAGCTGCAGCTTAATTTTATGTCACTTGTCTAATTATGGTAATTAGAAATTAGTTATCATCAATTACACATGAGCTCATCTCGAGTTGACTGCTGAAAAGCACGTCTGAAGCACCGTCCCCATCTCAAGGGAAGACTGGTTGGCTGGTCCTAGCAAGGGGTGAGAAACTAGAGAGGAGCTGGCCATCAGCAGCCTGCTGATGAATTGGTGACCTGCATCTGCAACCCAGCAGCTCCAACCTGCGCTTCACAAACTTCCTCTGAGGTGAGCAGAGCAAAGAATCGATGAACTCCTGGCACCACCACACCTTGACATGCGTGGTGGTTAAAGCCCAAGCCCTGCAGAAAACATCACCAGGGAGATTATCTCTAAATCCAAGCCATCCGCTCCTGGATACCTTTTGCTTTCACTTCACTTTCACTCCTAGTGCCTTCACCTACTGACAATATCCACACCAACCATGAGTCACATCAGATTCTCTCACAATTATTTGCTCACTACGAGCAGCAGCCAGTTCTGGTTTCTCATCCCAGAGCTGCTGTTGTTCAGCTGCTGACCTTTCATCTCTAAAACCAGCACAATGGGAAAGCAAAACCGCTGCAGCTGCCTGAACGCTGCGCTCACACCAGCTCCTCTGAGTCTCTTCTGACAGACACACACAGCACAAGGAGTTTCTTCAGGGTGGCTGTGCCTGCCCTGCCAGCTTCTGGCGTGCTCCACAGGTCTGACAGCGCCTGTTTCTGCAGACAGGCCTGAAAAAATCAAACCAGCAGGAGCCTGCAGCCTGCGTGGCTTCTGGAAACACTCTGCTTCGTTAAACAGAAAGGATTCCAAAGGAAAAAAAATACTGAAGAAGGTAAAACGTTACCAAGCAGGAAGAAGCCCTCATGGTACATGTGCCCAACCACACACACTGCTTCCTACTGGCCCCCAATGCTCCGAGAAGACACTCTCAATACTCCAAGACTAACGCTTCCCTGGAAAGCTCCCCCCTCTCAGCAGCCCTTCAGATATCACAGCTCTGAAGTTCCCACACGAGTTGATGAGCACAGAAGGGCTCGAGTCACAGGACGCCCAGAGACTGGGCTGTGGCGCAGCCAGTTACAGCACAGCCAGCGTTTCAAGCGTGGCTGTAAATCCACCACCCTGAAATCCTTCAGGATCTGCTGCTTCTCTGAGGTTTGAGAAAACCCCGACGGTGACTCTAAAGGCCTGAAGAGTCGCTCCTGTCAGCGGCGCCCACGTAAGGCTCGCTGGCACATCACCTACCGGATGTTCATCAAATATGCAAAATAATTGTGCTAAGCAAAATGAAATTCCCATCATTTCTAATTAATCCTTAATTAAAACACATCACAACCTGAGGTGCCGAAGCCTCACTCGGTATGCAAATGCAATCATTGCAATATATTTCCATCTCATTAATTAAAGATCTGCAGTTCTGTAATGCACCGTACCAAGATCACCCGTACCAAGAAGCGGGACACAGCCTGCCTTCCCTCCCAGGTTTCCTCTCACAGAGCCAGCGATGCAGAGGAGCATGATGGGTGCCTCTTATTTGGTGGAGAACGTGCAATGCCAGCACCAAACCCGGCCATGCCAGGGCCAGGGACAGACAGCCCCACGCCGTGGGAAGCATGAAACACCCACGAAGAGCAGAAGGATGCAGGTGGTTGGGTGCTGAACCTGCAGCCCCTCCTCATCCCCGTCTCAGGGTTTCCCAGATGAGGCTGTTACCTACAGCAGGCTCTCAGATGTTTGTCCTGTGGTTCATGCTAAAAGCTGACTCCTGCTGTTTGCTTCCCCCCATCTTGGCAGCCCACAAATTAAGTTGCTAGGGGAGAAGGCAGGAGAGTATTTTTTTAAAGAGAAGGTCACCTAAAGCAATCATGAACCCCCCTCTTTCTGCCACCAAAACACAGTGTGCACCCCTGTGCATCATCAAGCCACGGGAGACACCCCATTTTCCCTTCATCAGCGGGGCCGCCAGCCTCCCAAGCATCCCACTGTGGAGAACAGCATCGCTGTTGGTTCAGCTGATCTCAAAGCACCGTCACAGCGCAGCGCCTTCCCCAAACCCAAAGCAGTTTTGTGCATCCGGGGGGGAGAGAGAGAGAGAGAGAGAGAGGGGAGAGGAATGGAAATGGAAGACAAAAGCCAGCGGGGCTCCGAGCGCTGAGGAGCAGGACTGGCTACGTAGGAATGTCAACAAACTCAGCGACAAAGAGAACGCGTGTTCTTCGGCCACGCCGCTCGCCGAGTTTTATAACCCAGTGAAAAGGTACCCACTGAATTACCCTGCCCAGGGGCCAGCACGTGAAAGGAAGGACCCAGCGCTGCAGCTAGCAGAGGCAAGAAAGCGGTGCTCCATGTCAGGATGCTGCAACAGACACACTCCCCCTACCAGGGGCCAGAGAACAGAGGCCCAACCGTGCAGCACGTGGGGAGAAACGCGCCTTCCCTGCCCCGCGGGGCTGGGAGCCCACCACAGACCTGTGCCCCCCTGGCACCGTGTGATCAGCGGAGAAGGGAAACTCAGGGATTTCACCTCCAGCAGTGAAAGTCTTCCACACTAAAGGTGTTTAATTCTGATTTAAGATAGATCTGTGCCCCATCTGAATTCACACGGCTCGAATCGTATCTGAAATGTAGCCCAGCCAGCAAACCCCCTACCTGCTGCTTCCATAAAACTGCTCCAAATGCTTCTGCAAGCTCCCAAAAACCCCAAGGAGGCTTTAACGGGTTAGATGCCTCTTCAAATAAATACGTGCCTGGAGCACACATACCTAAGGCTTGGAAATAAAATACCCTGTTGTCCTATAAACTGTTCAAAATACAGAAGTCATCTGGGGAACAGGGCTCGAACTAAATATTAAATGAGGCCAAATCTATTTACATTCCTACAACTCCTTGGGAATTGCTTTTTAGTTCAGTAAATGCAACGGGGAGGAATTCTTGGGCACCTCTCAGCCCATCGCGAGGGCGTGCGGCTTATCCCGCGCTATTGTGAGCGATGCTAACCCTCCAACAAAGAGCAAAAGAAAGATGGGGAGCGGGGCTGGGGCAGGGGGGGGAGGAGAAACACGTTTGAAACTCATTTCCGAGCTAGAAAAAGAGCTTGTGTGCCCGGGTCACAAAGAAAGCCCAAAACCTTGTGCTATACAGTACGTCCAGGCTTTTGTCTGCTTGAAGCCATAACATCTGCTCCCCGTAATTTAAATAAGGAATAGACAGACCATCAGACATTCAGAAAAACCTCTGAGACCAAACCAAATCCTGTGTAACTGGGGTATCGAGCCTGCTTCTGCAAGAGGAGTGTTTAACTGGGGTATCAAGCCCCTGCACGAGCGTTTAACTGGGGTATCAAGCCCCTGCACGAGCGTTTAACTGGGGTATCAAGCTCCTGCAAGAGTGTTTATCTCAGAGAAGTCACCATGTCAATCAATAAGATGCAGGAGGCAGCTTTCAGCAGGGAAAAGAAGAACAGGAGACAGACCCTCCTTAAAAGTGGCAATCCTCGAAGGAGAGACAGACAAGCAAGCACACACACACACACCCTTAACACCACAACTTTTGTCTTCCAAAGCAGAGTGCTGTTGTGAGGACGCACTGTGACCAGACTCCAGACACCAGCCTGTGATGCCACCTCTCAGCTGCCTGGGATGGCCAGGCCACGGCCATGCACGGCACCGGCAGCGCAAGGAGCAGTGCTCCCAGATTTGGCAGTCTGGAATAAGTAATCTCATGATTAACATCTTAAATCTACGCTTATCACAGCTAAAACTTAACACCCCCCCCCAAAAAACCCCAAACCATACCACCCCCATTTTAATTACATGGAACTAAAGTAGTTATTCTCTAAAAAACATGGAATCTGTGGTAGTTTCTAGAAATCAGGCATCCAAACAGTGTTTGCATACAAGCATCTACTGGGCAGTTCAAACTCCAGATCCATCCACCGCCAGCGCTTCGACCCCAAAGAAAAGCTGAGTGACCACGGGCTCCATTCCCCACTCCTGTGCTTCCCAACATCCCTGAGCACAGCTGCCCTGACTCCTGCTCTTCTCCTCCCCCTCACAGCTAAGGAGCATTCAGGATTCTCCACATATCCAGCCAGACACAGAGCACCCCCAACACGTAGATTCTCCACAAACACACAAGGCAAAACGCTTCTTCCACTGAAGTTTTCTTATTTTATCCAAACCTGTGCACAGACAGCATCATACAAAGCACAATCAAACCCATTCCCAGCTTACAGAAGACTACTGAATGCCAAAATAAAGCCTGAAGCTGTGGAGTCTCCCAGGGAAAACACAGCCCACATGAAACGGGAGCAGAGCTGAGCACTGAATGGGGCTGGGGGGTTTTGGAAAGCCGAGGCCAGAGGAGACACCAACGCACCTGTTTTCTCCTTGATCTCACACAGCACACTGAAAAGAGCAGGCTTCATCCTGTGGCAGTTCAAGGCGTGTTTTCTGAAAGGGAAGGAGAAAGCAGGGGTGAACACTGGCAGGAGAAGCAGCGGCAGATCCCAGGTCTCAGAGAGCAGCATCGCAGCAAGGACTGAGTGCCGCCCGCTCGCCTGCCTGGCCCAAGGGAAAGCAGATCGTGGTTGACAGCCCTTTAGCACCAGCTCTGCCACAACTGCTCCTTTCGCCTTTCTGAAGCTCTTTCGGTGTTCGCCGCCCGCCCTCCCTCCTTCTCTCCAGGAAGAGGCCATGCTAATGACACCGTTAACACAGAATCCATCCCCAGCCTAATGGGAACAGACACACGCTCAGCTGAAAGCACATCGGCAGCGCAGCGAGCGCAGGTTCCCCGAGGTGTTTTCACCTCACAGTCACCCATCTCCAAGGGCAGCGGGGAGCCTGGCACTGAACTTCCTCTGGAAGTCAGGGGAAGCTCTAGCCGCACCGTCCCCCTCCGAAAGAGCCTCTTTAGCTGCTGCTGAGCCTCGCTGTAATTCAGAAATAGCCTTTAAACCGCCTTTAGAGGTCGGGTTTGAGATGTTTTCCATGTCAATACGGCCTAGCCTTCCCCCTCACACACCAGCCACTTCCACAAACACAGGTGCTGGGCTCCCTCACCCCCTCCAGCTCCCGCCGAGCCACCAGCGGGTGATCAGAATGCCAGCTTTTAACCAAAATCCCAGAAGCTGAAGGCCAGCGGCCTCCTTCCTTCACGCCGCCGGCCGAAAGAAGCACAAACCCCATTCAGCTACGGAGATGTTGGATAATGTCACCCCCCAAACAGCCTGAGAACAAAGGCAGCTGGGAAGACAGCCTCGCGCAGTCTATTGTCCTTGCCTGATGAGGGAAAAGACGGAGGAGAAAGGGAGAGAGAAAACGAATCCCGGGTCTCTGGAGCCCACCTGGGTCTAAAAAAGCAGCGTTTAGGTACAAGGCAGCGGAGGTACCGGACCCAGAGATAATTGCCTAATTAATACGCCCGCTGAGTCCTGCGAGGAAGACCAAGGGGGTCAGGCGAGGTGTTCTGCAGCAGTGAACTCGTCCTCAGCAGATTTATTTCCCTCCGAGGAAACTTTTGGGCAAGTTTTTCGCTTGGGATTTTAAAAATCCTCCTCACATGCAGGGAAAGGGACCTGTGAGGCTCGTGAGGCATTCGAGGACCAGGCACAGAACGCATCCCCAAGCTTCTGTAGCCCCAAAGAATAACCCCCAACCAAGACCGTGACTCCAAGATGCCAGGAGTCCCACATCTGCAGTGGGTTTAACCAGGCCCAGGTTTTACTTCCTCGGCAGCACCTCCTCTTCAGGAAGCCAAGTCAACCCAACAAACTTCTTGTCCAGAAGACAATAAAACCCTTTCTCTTTATGCAAATACACATGGAAAAACACCAAGGGGGCTTTGAAACCTGGGGGTCTTCGAAGTGCATTGCACTTCAGGTGGCCTCTGTCAGCACTGTTATGCCGGAGCTCAAGTCATTTAATCAATGGTCGGGTCGTTTTCTTCAACTCCTGTTTGAAACTAAACCTCCTGATGAATTTATTCTGCTCCAAATTAGCCTCAGGATGAGGGCAGGAGAGAAAAAACACAGCTCCTACACGAGACACGGGCAATGCCAGACCTGCAGGGTCCATATGGAGCGTAGGGAGGTCAGTTCTGAGCTACGCCGCTCCCGAGTTCCGCTTCCCCACCAGCCGCAGCTGGAAGCGACGTGGAAGAGTCACCTTTAAACCCTGATTGTGACCGGGATCCGCTTAACAGTACCTGTCCTTGGGAGCCCCCAGAGCCGCGGGCAGACCCCAAACCAGCTACAGTTTGGGTTGGGATCGCCCACCACGGGGAAACCCGGACACCCGCAACCAGCCAGGACACCCAACCGAGGAGTGCACCGGGGAGCAGCACCACGTCAACCCTGATGGGGAGAGGGGATGGGGGAAGAAAAAAAACCCAGAAACCCATTTCACTGGGTTTTATAAGCCTGCTCTGGATGCCTGTGCCTCCTTCGGAAGTGCCTTGTGGTGGGGGCTGCCCACCTCACACAGCCGAGGATGCGGAGCCTGTAACCGCACCGTGCCAGTCAGGGCCAGGCGCAGCCGGGGGCCGAGGAGGAGGCACCAGAGATGCCCAACTCTCCCCATTCCCGGATCGGTTTTCCCGCCCCGTTCTTATTTACGTCCCCACGAAGCCGGTGCGAGGACGAGCAGCGCTCTTCCCCCTGTAACCGCTTGGAACGGCGACGCCGGGGAACGACCCCCGGAGCCCCGCGGCCCCGACCGACCTCCGGCTCCAGCCCCCGCCCTCGACAGCAGCCGCCGGACACTTCGCCTCCCCCGGCGCAGGCGGACAGGACGATCCCGCTTCCACCCGGGGTAACGGGGCCGGTGGCTCGCCGGGGCCGGTGCTTCGGATGGACGGACAGCCGGTCACCAGGAGCCCCGGCGTGTCCATCCCCCCCCCAGCCCCGCGCAATCCGGTGCCGGAGGCCGGGACCGAAGCGCGGCCCGGCCCGCGTCAGAAAACCACCGCGCAACTTTCCCACCGCCCCCCCCCCCGCTCCGGCTTCCTTCCGCACCGGGAGGGTCGCGCCGCGGGGCCGCCAAGGCCCGGGGCGCTGGGCCCGGGGGCGGCGGGGGCGCCGAGGCCGTCCCGTCCCCCACACCCGTTCCCCCCCCCCCCCGCCGCTCGGAGCTGAGTCACGGCGCCGGGCCGCGCGGGAAGGCGGCCGGTACCGAGCCGCCCCCCCCGCCCCGCGCCGCCCGGGCCGCCGGTACCTGGCCTGGGCCTCGTCCAGGCTCTGGTCGGTGATGGCCATGATCTGCTGCAGAACGTCGCCCGTGTCGTGGTGCCCGGGCGGCGGCCCCGGCGGGGGAGCGGCGGCCGGATCCCCGGCGGCCGGCGGAGGGGGCTGCGGGATTCCCCCCGGTAGGGCCGCCCCGGCCCCGCGAGCCGCCGCCAGCAGCCGCGCCGGATCCTCCATAGCGGGGGGCGGCGGGGCCGGTTCCCGCACAACAGGGCCCAGCGCCCGCAGCCGCCCCCTGCGCCGCCACCGGGCCCGGCCCCGCCAGGCCCCGCCCCCGCCCGCCGGGTCCTAGCGCCGCCCGCCCCGGCGGGGCCGGGTCCTAGCGCCGCCCGCCCCGCGGTTCGCCGAATCCCAGCATCCCCGAGCTGGAAAAACCCTTTGAGATGGGCGAGTCCAACCGGCCCCGGCCCCTGCTCTCCCCCATCCCCGAGTGCCTCGTCTGCCCGGCTGTTAAACCCATCCTGGGCGGTGACTCGACTTCCTCCCTGGGCAGCCTGTCCGGGGCCCGACCCCCCCCCCGTCTGGGAAGGGCTTTTACCCCGGGTCTGGTCTGACCCTGCTCGAGCCCGTTCCCCTCGGCCCGTCGCTTGGGCGAAGACACAGACCCCCATCTCTCCCCCTCCTCCTGTCAGGTCAGGGAGGGGGCGATAAGGTCTCCCCTCAGCCTCCTCTTCCCCAGGCTGAACACCAACAGCTCCCCCAGCCGCTCCTCGGAAGGTTTGCTGCTCCCCAGACCCTTCCCCAGCCTGGTCACCCTTCTCTGGCCTCGCTCCAGGACCTCTCTGTCCTTGTAGCGAGGGGCCCGAACTCTGTGAACACTGACTGATGAGACACAGAGCGAGCACCGCCGAGGAAACGCTCTATTTCCCCACCTAACGTGATTAATAAACCATCTTTTCTCATTCTCGGGCTGACTGGGGGGGGGGGGAAAGGAGCTGGATTAGAAGATGACAAGAAATTAAATTGTCTTGCAAAAGTTCCTGCTGATGCAGCCCCAGGAATGGGGAGAGCTGTCTGCAGCGCTCTGATGAATCGCCCGGTGCGGTTCGATTGGAAATGGACTGGGGTATAATTAGCAAGTGAATTCTCTCCTGTCAGCAAAAAGCAGAGAAAGGGGGAGTGAGGGGGGGCAGAGTTTGTTTTAAAACTAAAGCCAGGACTTCAGATGCCAACTGACAGCTTATAGAGCAAGCCTGAAGCCCACAGAGCATAAACTCCTGGGGAGATACAGATGGGGAGATGATGGTTTAGCAGAGGACAGGGAGGGTTGGACTCAGTCATAAAGGGCTTTTCCCACCCAGGGATTCTAGCACAAGCTCTCCTTTCCATTTCCCACCTCTTGGCAGGTCAAAACAACGACAAACTGGAGCTTAAACCCAAAGAAAACCCACCATCACCAGCTCCCCCCGATTAATCTCACTTCTCCTCTACTCAGTGTTTCCTCTTCCTGGGTGTTGGGGGTTTTGTTGTTGTGGTGGTGGTGGTGTTTTCCTTTCTCTCCCTCAATAACATAAACCCTGGGTGTCCCTCAGCCCCTCCAGCACTGCCCTCCCCAAACACACCAAAACCCATATTACTTTTGGCAGCAGCTCTCTTCAGGAATTCCAACCAGGCAGCAAGGCACGACCTCTCATTCCTGGACCCACATGGCCTATCTTTGATCCAGCTGGGTGTTCTCCCTTCTCCCACATTGGAGCCCTTCAGAAGAGTTCCTAGGTGTCTCTTCCTTCCTCCCACCCCACAAAAAGTCTGGAACAATCTCACCTACTTAGGTGAGGGCTCGTGGGGCAGGGAAAACCAGAGCGTGAAGTCCCACAGAGCCCCAACCTCGCCTTCAGCTGGCGCTGCTCGTGCCGCTGTCACTGCTGCAAGGGGTGTTTACATCCCCCCTCCCATCTCTTCTGCCCCTTCAAGTCACCATTTCTTCCCCCACCCCACTGAAGAGAGCACCAGTTTCCATCTCTCCTAATTACCTGCTCTCCCACCTCCTACAGCCCTCAGGCAACAGCAGCTCCAAGTCACCTGGGAAGAGAAACCTCTCTGAAGCAGTGCAGGCAACCACCTCCATCCCCCACAGGCTCAGCCCTCCCTCAGCCAGGAGCTCCAGGAAGGGTTTGGGACTTTTCCTTCCCCTCCTCGTTATGCTAATCAGTCACTATTTACCTGTGTGAAGGCCCCACGGGTGGCAGTTGTAGGTTCAGTTACCGCTCACAGCCCATCCTGACACCCTGTACACCTTGTGTGTGGTAGAAGCCACCCCCATCCTTCACCCTTTCCCCATCACATTATGTACGACACTTCAGGGAGCTCTCATACCCCCTCGTTAAGAAAACCCAGAGCCCAACATTGCTTAATTGTAAGCTCAGCTGTGGATGAAGCAGGTCCTGTGTGCTTCCTGCTTTGGGGGAGCAGAACAGGGCAGAGTTTGCCCTGTGTCAGCTCCATCACTCCCAGCAGCAGCTTCCCACGTGTTTGGCCCACGTGTTATGGCCTTTTTTAGCCCTGCCAGGCTCTTAACAGCAAAAGACTTCCCCAAACCCACTGAGCCTGGCGTTCACAAGTGAAGGACCAAGGCTGTGGCCTTAGCCCCTGCTCTGGCTGCAAATTCCTTCCTCTCCATGACCTTTCCAGAGGCTTCAGCCCCTCTGGAGACAGTCACACAAGAGGCTCTGAGGGCACAGCCTGGCTGGAAGGCAGAGCAAGTCCCAAGGGCTGTGGGGATGAAGGCCAGCATCCCTCCCTCCCAGCATCATGCCACACAGCTGGAGGAGGCTGCTGCTCCAGGGGCTTCAGGGTGGGGGGAAAGAGGAGAGGAAAGTCCAAGCCTGCTTTTCTAAAACCCAGGACAAAATTGTTTATTTAAAAAAGGTCTCTGGGACACAGGGGTGGGAACCATATTCTGAGACTTTCAGTCAATCCAGGAGACTGTCACCTGAACACAGTCACCTCCTGGCCCCGTGCTGCAGGGAGCAGTCCACACACACACACCTTAGAGTAGAGTAACAGCACCTCCAGTCAGTCGTCTTCTGAGGGGACCAGGCAGGGATCTGGCAGAACAGGGCTGCTTTATTTTAAAACAACCAACAGAAATGAGAAATCCAGACATTATTCCCAACCCTACCTTCCCTTCACCGCTCCCTGCGCTCACAGCAGCCCCCAGGAGCGACTCACTCCGGATTCTACACTGTCCCAGCCACATTCACACCGTTCCAACTTAACAGCACGAAGATGAAGGGAACCCAGAGCATTACAGGTTGTCAGCCACAGCCATTCCTCTGCCAGCAGAGCCCCTGCCCTCCACTCACATCCTGACATCGCCCATCAAAGGGCTGACACAGAGAACTACCTCCTACTGTTAATTACTGCTGCTAATTCCTCCCGGCGCTCCGCTGGGAGAGGGGCAGCACGGGCACAGGCTGTTCATGTGTCACTGGAGCAGCTGAGTTAAGGTACAAACCACACATTGAACCCAAGGCAAACCAGGGCTCGCCTTGGAATGCGACCCAAACGTGTCCCAGAGGGTTCCCAGTGGCTGGAAAGGGGGTTTAACGGGAACGGGACTCGCCCCGTGTCTCTGAACAGGCGATGGGCTGTGAGCACCACGTGGCACCACTCAGCAGAGCACGGACACAGCTGCGCTCAGTCCTCACCCCTCCAGCTCAGAAAAGGATTAAAGGCCCCCAAGACATCCTCTGCCAGCCCAGGATACTTGGGAAGTCGGGAAGCAGAGCTAGCGCAGCAGAGTGTGCTTCTCAGGAAGAGATCTGTCTCCAAAGAGGCCTCGGGAAGAGGATTTCTGAGGCAGGAGGAACAGCCTGAACACGGCTCTCCGGGGGAACACCACGCAGCCCTGCTTAGGAGGCAGCACGTAAAGCTGAAGAGCTCCTTGGAGTACACTACCACGGGCAGGGCTGAGTAACACTGAAGGACCGAGCAAACACTTGGCTGGTGGAGAGATCACACGAGACTCCCGGTGCACCACAGGCTCCTGATGCTGCTAAATTAGATCAACTGTGTGTCTTTAATTGGGTTACTGCTCAGGGCGTCCCACGCCACGCACCATCCTGCAGCTCCTTAAAAGCATCTTGTCCTTTACTGGGACAAGTCTTGGAGGGAAGTATTTATGCTTGAGCACATAAAGTGTCTCAGCTGCTTCAGAAGCGGCTCGCTCTCGGCTTCACTCTCTGCTCAGCAAGTGGACGCTGTTCATCTCCTGGCTCCTCAAGAGCTAAATGGAGGAATCCACCGTGAAGTGCCCGTTCTGGGAGAGTGTCCTGCGGTCTGTGGTGTTCAACTTCACCACCGTGGGGGTGTACTTGGAATTCCTGTAACAGACAAAGCAGAGGATCCTCCGGAAGGTGCTGCGCATCTCGTTGTCCCGGTAGGAGTAGACGATGGCGTTGATCAAGGAATTGATCTCTGCCAGCAGAAGGACGTACTTCTCCACTGCTAGAACATTGCAGCTCTTGCAGCCCAAGCCGTCCAGGAGCAGCACGACTTGTCCTGGCGTCCAGCAGATGACAAAAGCACCTGGGGAGAGAAGAAACCCAGTTAGAAAATAATCATTAAAAACCCAAGCAGGTTCCTGGCCTTGCCCCGACACTCACCATGAGGATCCTCCACAGCATCACTGGTGGTTTATCTCAGGGGAAACATAATGTTACATGGAGAGGGAGGAAAAACCCTCAAATTAATGTCACTCTCTATTTTTTGCTTTGGAGGAAAGGCAAAGATTCCACTGGTGACGACAAGGAGTGGCTTCCCCCTGCTCCCACTTACCTCCCCTCCTCTGTGTGTCCTGCTGACACACCACTCCCTCCAAAAAAAAAGGGGAACAAGTCCTAAAATCATGGGACAGCCAGAGCAGTACAGCTCAAACAAGAATCTCCACTGTCCACACCATTTTTAGGGGCCTTCAGTATTCAGAGGTGGCCAACACTTGGGGCAGCCAATGAAGTCCCTGTCCCACAGCCCTGTGCTGGGCAGAACACAGCCAGGCAGCCTCCGCTGCCTGTGCAGCCAGGCTGGTACGACTTTCCCTCCACCACCTGCAAAGTTCTTTGGCAAAGGGATAATTACTGCTTTGCATGACGAGGTGGGAGGCACCGGCAGCTCCCAAAGCCCTTGTTACGGTGGTGATTTTTAGGGCTGACGCAAATGGAGCCCTCGCCCCATCGGCGCTCGCAGAGGTCACGCGTAAGGCTGGGCCTGAGAGCACAGGAGCCCAACCAGCTTCTGGGAAAGGGCGTGAGGGGAAAGAAAACCACCACTGAAAGACTCACTGGGAGCTTTGCAGCTACGGCCTCTGCTGCGGAGCAGCCATCAGGAGACAGCAGCGGCCACGGGACAGGCACCAACACGGAAAGGATGACTTCAAAGCTGTCACTGAGCAAGATGCTGCGCTGGGGGAGCCAGAGCAAAGCTGGGGAGGGATCTCAGGGTTTCTGGGAGTGTTCCCTGCTGATTCCAGGCCATGCATCATGCAGCCCAGTTGATTATTTAAGTGAATCATGCACAGCAGCCACCACAGCTGGGCCAGGCAGCCTTCCCCCACTTGTGGGCATGACTCTGCTCCCTTTAAATCCAGCGGCTCTACACAGGAGCACCCCAGCTGTCGGGCAGGAAGGTGCCAACACTTCTGTCTCCAGCAAGCTGGCAGGAGAGAGACCTGCTTGCTTTGGGATGTAACGTTCCTTAGCCAGGTTCTCAGCACCTGATTCCCTGGAGCCGGGCTCCCAGCAGCACTAAGTTAAGCCAGAGGAACACTGAAGATGGGGAGGGAAATGGACCACAAAAGGTAAAGAAAAGGTACTGAAAACATCTTGTGCAAGCATTCAGGACAAAGCCTGAACTCCTGATGATCTATCCCAGCGTGCTCACCAAGGACTGCACCCTGGGGTTTGGGCTTCATCCCTATATCGCTCAGCAGCCAGCAAGAAGATCCGCTGACTGGATCCCAGACATACCTTGGACTCAACACAAGCCCCCAGGTCAGCCCCAGACCTGCTCACAGTGCCCAGGACCCGTGGGACCATCAGCTCTGGCTGCCCTGCCCTGCCTAAAAGCGGCACAGAGAGAGCTCCTACCGCGCCCTCGGCCTCCTCACACGCTCACCAGCGGCTACACCCTCTGATGCATAAGGCGCAAAGTATTTCTCTGTGCAGAGTCCAAGTTTGCACAGGCTGGGGAGCCAGGGTGGAGAAGTAATTACTCCAGGGCTTTCACAGGGAGGAGAAAAACCCTCCGCAGCCTGGGCTCTCTGTATGCTGGATCTGAATGGGAAGGTATTTCCCTCCCCTTCCCACCGAGCTGAGCAATTCCCTCCTGTGCCAAACCCACCGCTGCTTCTCCCCAACACCATCCTGCAGAGGAGGGGGGAATCTCTTGGGTTACAAAGCCCCAACGAACTCCTGAGCCTCCCTCAGCTCTCCACATCAGGTCCCAGCTCCCAGCGGACCCACAGCAGCTCTTCCCAGCCTCCGACCCAAGCGTTTCACTCCTCCAAGGCAGAGGACAAGAGCAGGCACTGACGGGGAAGGCATCTCCCAAAACAAGGCGATGATCTGCACCCTCCTCCTTGGCCAGCATCCCCATCCCACCAACCCTCTTCCCGTTGGTATAAGCAAAGCCTCATTAAATTAAGCAGTGCTGCCAACACCGGGGGCTCACCCCTGATACAGTTTGGGAAGGGGAATAAACCAGCCTCTCCCCACCCTGAGCTCTGCAAAAATAGCCTGAACGAGTGTTTCTTCAGCCCCACAACCCCTCTGCTCAGCCCCGAGGAAGCTGCGAGCTCCCAGCTGTGTCAGAGACAGAGACTGCGAGGTGGGGGAAGAAGACATCACAAGGCAGGAACGGGCAGAAAACTCCCAGTTTCCCCGCTCACAAGTTGCAACAGGACCCAGCAAGCCAGCGTGCCCCCGAGCAGCCAGCCAGCCCCCCCCCCACTGCTCCCACTCCCCTCCGGAGCCCGGCTCTGCCAGCGGGAGCCTGCAAGGGAGTAGCCTTTGTTTGCAGCTCCGAGGTTTCCCTGACCGAGCAGATTCTGCGCTTATCAGGAAGGATTTGCGAGGGGTTGTGACCGCAAGCCCCGCGCCGAGCTGCGCTGCAGAGCTCTGGGCGTGCTATTTATTCCTCTTTAACCAGGGGTTCGTTGGACCTTTACAGCAGGAGGCAAAAATAAAAGCAGCTTAAAAGAAACCCCAGGGCGATGGGCTGCCAGAAGCAGGGTGCGTGCACCCACCACCGCTGCTCGCCACGGACCCAGTGAAGTCACATCTCCCGGCCCTAAACCACTTCCAGTTACTATCTGCTCCCAGCTCCTACAGATGCAGGCAGACAGACAGACTGACGGGCCGTTAGCACTCTGCAGGAGACCCTGTGCTGGCAGGGAGCAGCTCAGACCCAGAGCCCAGAGCTCCTGGGGTGTATTTACCAGAGCAGATTGAGACCTAGCACCGAGCAGCTCAAAAAAAAAAACAACATTAAGAGAAGAAAACAAACCCGAGCAGAGTTCAGGGCTTTGTCCCAGTCAGCAGGAAGGAATTTGGGCACAACTCCCTCCCCCTTTCCTCACCGCCTTGGAGTATCTGCCCCAAACCTCCCTCTGTCCTCTAAAGCTGGATGAACCAAGAGCAAACTCTTGAGGGCTGGTTACAGCTCCAGCTCCACTCTATGGAGGAAGCTCACTCCAGCTGCATGCTCTGCCCGAGGAGCCTGCACCCACAGCAGGCCGACAGCACCGAGGCACCTTAGCAACGGTACCTCTCACTGGGGCAGGGAGAGAGGAAGACATTTGGGAGCTTGCTGTGCCCTCTGCAGCTCTCAATTCCTGCAGCTGGCCCAGACCACCACCCCCACTAAAGCATCACCCCAGCAGCATCAGAGACTGGGCAGCATGATGTTGCTGCTCAGCCCTCCCCGCTGTCCCGCACATGCTCCCCTCTCCATCCCCAGGTGACCCAGGAGGGAGGATCAGAGCGTCATTAGATCAGTGACAGCAAGCAGACACTCACTCAGGATGATAGTGACCGTCTTGATGAGGCTGATCATGGTCTCCTTGTAGCGGGGGTGGAAGTTAGTGTGCTTGGACATCCGCGTCATCTTCCTCTTGACGTAGATGAAGATGTGCGTGTACACCACCACCATGATCAGGAAGATGACCAGGTTGGAGATGGCCCAGAAGGTCAGGTAGCTCCGGCTGTAGAGCGGCGCCATGCTGGAGCACTTCTCCAGGGCACAGAGGCAGTGCCAGCCGTAGGACGGGATCAGCCCCAGCAGCAGCGCCGTGACCCAGATGCAGAAGATGAGGATCATCACGCGCTGGTTGGACATCTTGCTGTGCAGCTGCATTGCAAACACAGTCTGGTGCCTCTCCACGGCGATGGCCAGCAGGTTCACCACGGAGGCTGTCAGGCTGGTGTCCAGCAGGCTCTGACGGATGAACCAGGTCTTGAGGGAGAGCTCTGCCGTCCTGGGCCCCGTGTGGAACATGAGAAACATGTAGGCGATGCCAGCAAAGAGGTCGGCGGCTGCCAAGTTCCCCAGCAGGTAGTAGATGGGGTAGTGGAAGCGCCGGTTGATGATGATGGCAGTGATGACCAGCAGGTTGGTCAGGAGCACGATGACGCTCACCGTCAAGCCCAAGGCAACAACCAGGACATCCTTCGTCCTCCAGTATGTGGTCAGCTCTTTGCGGCTGTTGTTGTAGAAGAACCCCACGGTCTCGTTGTAGAAACAGTGCTTCATCGCTGCCGTCCTAGGGGGAAAGGAGGCAATCGTTAGCTGGTTGTGCACACACACACTATTAGCAGCCAGGGTGACGCTGAGTGTTCCCTTACTGGCTCTGACACTGAGGGAGGCGAGGAGGAGCTTGAAACACCCAGGGGCAACCACACGAGCAACAGGAAACCCTTTCTGGGCTCAAGGCAGAGCTACGCACCTCAGGCTGAGTCCTCATCTGTCCTCAAAACCTTACTGAGGACTCAGCAAAACCCTGAACGTTCAGAATAGGAGATAAGTCTGCCAGATCTGATAGGAGATTCTCCTTGTCCGGCCCACGCAGCTTGGTGGGGATGACAGATCAACTATTTCTGTTGCCCCAGATGTAAAAACAAACCAGCAGCGAAGACGCTTTATCAGTCAATCACTACACAACACTGATGGGGACTGTGAGCCCCTCCAGCTGCCGCAGCCCCAGGACCACAGCTTCTGAGTCAGTCGGCACACAGAGTCCCCTTCCCCGCGTGGCTTTATCACCTAAAGGTTCATGCACAGCCGCTTCCCAGCATGGCACGGCGCCTGCCGATCCCTCAGGAGAGGAGAGCGCTTCCCAAGCGCCACTCAAAGCATGTGGAGCAGGGCAGGAACAGGCTCCTCAGCCCTGAAACACTCGGAGCAGCGAGGAGTCAGCACCTACAACCTGGAGCATCTGCAACCCCTGAAGGGCCTCTAGACTATACACCAACGTGAGGGTCGGCACCCAGAGTGTCAGCTGCTGAGTACCACCCACGCGTCACCCGGCACAGCGAGGGAAGCGACTTCTCTTCTCACCTTCTGGATCTGGAGCACGGCTGCAACTCAAAGCTCTCTGCACCCAGCGGGAAAGAACGTGTGAGGAGAAGAGACGTTTAAGCCTCACAAGGGATTTCTCCACGTTTCTTCAACACGTCGGGCACGGCCGGGAGCGAGACCAGACACAGCCGGGACAGAGACCGACACAGCGTCTGTCAGCAGCATCACGTTAAGTATTAATTAGCAGAGACCGTATGTAGCTCTGGTAACGAACTTCCTGTTCTGTGGGCAGCCAAACACCAAGTGTCCAGTGAAGGCAGAATGCAAACTAACTCACCGGGTGTTAATTGTGCTAATTGTCCATTAAAGAGCATATCTATATATAATTAAAAGAAAACATGAGAAAAATAATGGCAGCAGCAGCAGCAAACCCAAGGGAGGAGCAGCAGCCCGATGGTTACACCCCACGGCAGATGCTCAGTTCTTATTTCCTAACCAAGAGCTTGGAAATCTCAAGTCAGGGCTGGCTGCAGTCCCGCAGGATGGGCAGGCCCAGCCCGGAGCCTCCTTCCTCCCAGCGCCGAGGTGCTGACAAGTGACGCGGCTTTTTCCTTACCCCGGCTCCTGCACACCGAGCCACCAGCTCTGCCTGTCCCCTCACGAGCTCGGTCACCCTGGTTTCAGAGCCTAACACAGACCACACAGCACAAGCACCGTCCTCCTCGGAGGGACAGGAAGCCCCAAGTGCCTGACGCGCAGCTCAAATCACCCCCGACAACCAGAGCGCGGTTCAGGGGCCCTAATGAGCCACAGGTCCCCATCCCTCTGCTCTGCAGGCAGCAGAGTTCCCCAGGGCTGCTCTGTGTTTCCAGGAAGCTGCTCGGCACACGCAGCCAGCGAGATGGAGGCGAGATGGTTGTGGGCAGCCCAGCACATGACCACGGCACCGCACCCACGCCGAGCTGTGCAAACAAGGTGTGCAAGCTGGGAAACCCTGCTGTACCTGCAGATCAGTGTTTGATCTGAAGCCTAATGGGCTCCCTATCAGCCTGCTCCAACCTACAGCTGGCTGCCACGAGCCAGGGGAGCTTCTCACTTGGAGGCTGCTGGAAAGGGAAGTATTTCACCCATATTGGTGGGGAAGGAAGAACAAGGAGGTAGAGGAGGGATCGACCTGCGCCGGGGGATGGAGCAGGGGGCTAGTGCCCTGTAACAGGTCTGTCTGTCCTCTCAGGTCACGGGATGTTTGCAGATGACAGGAGAGGCGCGTGGTCCAAACACAAAGGGGGACAGAGGCACCCAAGGGGGCTCTGCAGAGCTGTCGTGTGGACACTTGGCAGGTGAGCAGGGAGAGTTTCGGCTTCAGCAGCGGGGAGGGAGGGAAGCGATGGAGGAAGAGGACAAACCCAACCACTGTGAATCACAGGCAGGGCAGGTTGGTGGCCACAAACCCAACCACAGTGAATCACGGGCAGGTAGGTGACCGCCTTCCCAGGGCGTATCTGGGGCCTAAGCCATTCTTATGCAAAGGAGTTTCCTCCCAGAAAGGTTTAGAGCTTTAATCCCAAATCAAAAGAGGAAATTGCTGAAGTTGGGTCTTTTTAAGATGACGCACAAGGAAGAAGGGGGAAGCAGGAGACTGAAGCAGCATCATGGTTCAGGGCACCCCACACACTTATTCTCAGCAATTTTTGAGCTGACACCAAGACAAATTAAATCCAGACTAGACTAGCTTTAAAATTGCCACTAAATCAGAGGCCAATCTTACTTTGCTGCAGAAACAAAGGATCCCACAGCTATGATGGGCCCTGGAAGCTGCCTCTGTCAGCCTGCATGCTCGCTGGGAAATCACAAACTTCTTCCAAGGGATCAGACGAGTCCTGGTTCAGCGGTAGGTTTGCTGGGGAGGGGATGGGAGCTGTGTTCTGCACACCAAACACTCGCACTAGAGAAACAGCCCCTCGGCCTGAGTCCCAGTGACAGCGTCGGTCTGTTTTCAGGCAAGACCCAGCTAGAGCACGGGCAGGAGCTTGAGAGTCGGGGATGTGGGTGGGTCAGGGACCAAAGCTGCATGACACGGGCGGGCTCTGGCAGCCAACCGGCAGGTTAATGCTCGCGGCCGGTCCTGGGAGCTCGGACAAACGCTGTGAAGCCAAATTTAACGGGCGGCGCCGGGGAAGAGAAACACCCCCGTCCCCCCCCGCCCAGGCGGACAGAAAGTCAGGCTGGTGCCATGATGCACAAAGGCGCCGGCCGAGCCCATTGTTCGGTGTCCGAGCAACCCCCTCCCCGCTCCCCTCCTCAGCGGGTCGCTCCTCACCAGCGCTGTTTACTCGGTAAAACGAGACTGCGGTTACGCGGTGCCGCAACCGAGCGGCCCCTTCCCTTGAGCAGCCCCGAACACCGCCACTGCTGGAGCCCCCCGAGCCTCTCCCGAAGGCTGGGGGAGGCTCCGGCAGGTCGGCAGGACCCCCGCACAGAGCGGGGGCACGACGCCTCCGCTCCCAGCGTTATCCCCGCGCATCCCGCGCTCCTTCCTGCTCCGCGAGCCAATTGCCGCCCCGGGCTCACGGTGCGGGGGGAGGCGTGCGGGTCCTCCCTTCTCCTTCCCTCTCGCTCGCACATGCCAGCCGGCTCCCTGGGACCCGGCAAGACGGGAACAAACCGGCCGGCAGCCGAGCACGGAGCCGACCAGGGACCAGCAGCCGGATTTACGCTCCCCACCAGTAACCACCAGCAGAACAATGGCTCCGTACGGCTGGCGGGGGGCTCAGACCCGTTTAACCCACGGCAGCCGCGCGGGTTTACGTGGCCAAACACCCCCCCCCCCCCCCGCCCCCCAGTGCCGCTGTTTCCTTTTGAAGCCATAAAGAGGAGGCGGTTCGACCCCGCAGAACCGCGTTCTCACCTGGAAGCGCAGCCACCGCATCCAGAGCCGGCGTTCAGCGTCGGTCCGCCCGCGGGGGAGCAGGGCAGCGATGGCCCGAGGGGATCCCCATCTCCGGCGCCTGGGGCGTTCTCCGAACGAGGAGAGGGAAAGCAGCAAATCAAGCCCCAAAGCCCCTCACAGGGGAGTTTCAGGGAAGCGCCTGAGCCCCGCAGCCCATCACAGGGCGCTCCGGAACGCTGGCTCCGGGGAGGCAAAGTTTGCGAGAGCTCGGATGCGCCCGTCCCTCCTTGGGTCCTCCCCTGGGCGGGTCCTTCCAGGAGCCCCAGGAGCTGTAACCGGAGTCCTCGCCTCCTTCACGGAGGCCAAAACCCGCTTTCCGAGCGGCTCCGGTTCTGGCTGGAACGAGTTCGCGCCGCTCCGCCGGCATCACCTCCGGAGCGCTCCGTCGGCACGGCGCTGCCGGGTGGGAACCGGCACCCTCCGGTCCCGGCGCTCCCACTGCGGGGGGGGTCGCTTCCCTAACCCCAGCAGGTCGGGATCTGCCCCACACACGCTTGCCCAGCGCAGGAAACCTCCAGACAGGGAAAGGCCATGTTGTAAAGGCAGAAGGGAAACTGAGGCACGGCCTGGATTACTATTTCCTCGTTGTAAGTCGGTGTGTCAGCGCTCGAGGGAGCCCGTGTGGAGCTGTGGATCTGGCTGGTCCCTGACAGGTCTTTGCTTATCTCTCCTGCTAAGTGCCACACAGCAGGACACTCAGTGCTGACAAGCTGTACCGCAGGAGCCATGAAGGGAGGGAAAAGCCACCTCCCCACGGGGTTTGCAACACCCACTCAGGTTGATTTACGCCTGCTGCCTTCACAGAGGCCCCGGCAATTTCCATCCGACTCCAATTCCGACTCTCCCACCCTCCTCCTACCATCGGCTGTTCCCCAGGGAACAATGTTATCACCCAGCACAACCCTAATCTGCTGCCAGTCAGACACACCGGGGCTCTGCCAAGCTCCCAAACAGGCAGGAGGTTTACAAAGGGGAAGGAGATAGGGCCAGAGACCCAAGGACACATTAACCCTCCCGTGTGGAAACAGCTCCAATGGCCCCAGCAGAAGGAGCAGGGCAAGCTGGGGGGGGGGGGGGGGGGGGGGGGGGGGCAGAGGAGACACCAGGGTCCTGCAAAGGCTGAACATCACACCCAAATTCACCCCTGCAGCCTCCAAAAGCCTAAGTCACACCAGAAGCTCCTGAGGCCTGCAAAACCCTCCCCAAAACTCAGAGAAAGGGCCCGTCATCACCACTGAGGGTTACACAGAGGGGCGGCGCCAGTGCCAGGCACCACGGCTTCGCACGAGGTTGCACAAGACTCGTGCTTGGACGCTGAGCGCTGCACAGAGAGCCCTTCCTTGGAAAAACCTGAACTTATGGTGTAACAAGTGGCTTTCTCCAAGCAGGGAGCAACCCAGTGACCACAAACCCTGGTCCTGACAGGGACAGCCGCCTTGTTGCAACTGAGTGGGTTGTATCACACACTGTTGGGGTGACAGGAAGGTGTTCTGTGTTCACAGCATCACTCAAGTGACACAGAACAGACCCCCCCTCACCTTCCCACGAGGCATCTGTCAGCAGTGGCACAGTTTGGGATGGCAGCAGCCTAAAAACACTGTTTGATTTCCTCACCCCTTTAAGGTTTCAGGCTGGCAAGCGCTTCAGAGGGGAGGATTTCCCTGAAGAAACACCCAGAGCAAGCAGGAAAACAGCCCAGCGGAACTGGTTCCAACTGAAGTGTCACCACCCTGTGACAATGGCAGCGTCAGACAGACCCAGCGGGTTTGGAGCACCCAGCACTGACTCCCAGGTTGGGTCCATACACACCGAAGCACCGTGCCCAGATCAGGCAGGGCTCGGGTCACAGTCTGTGTCTGCTCAAACAGAGGCAGAACATTCCAGGCGTACAAGTCTTGACCTCAACATGGTTTTTTTTTATTCCCTTTCTCTAGAAAAGATAACCCAAAACAACCCAAACTTCTCTGCATAGCTGAATCTGGGAGGTTTTAGTTTCAGGCTTGGGGATACTTGAAGGAGCTGAGCCCCACTGCAGTCACCTCTCCAGCCTGCACAGGCCTGGCACAGCCTCACTCACCCTCTCAGGATGCTGCATGTAAAACAAACTCCAAAAGCTGCTGCACCCAAAAAGTCTGACATCAGCTTCTCCATCCCTCTTACAGCTCAGATACCCGGGATCTTCCAACAATGATGCTCCAGCAACGAGTACCAGATGCTGAAAGCAGCAACACCAAGGAGCCTAGACACCCACAGCACCCAGCCCCTCCGATTGCTCCACGAGTTATCCCTGTTTCCAGCGGCTGGGAAGGGGCTCATGGGGTGTCCTTCCCCCCCCTCCTCAAGCAGGGAGGCTGCAGTCACCAGTAACCTGATCTCGCTGCAGCCGGCAGATCCGCTCATCCCAGTGCCCAGCAGAGAGCTAGCAGGGAAACGCTTCCAAAGACAACAGCCGCTCACTCCCTGTTCCTGCACGGCTCCTTTCCCAAGCCAAGGGAATTGTTTTAGGAGATTTTGCATTTTCAAACAAACCCGGGGTTTGGGTTTTCTTCCTTTAAGCCCCAGAGCCTCAGCTGTTCCTGTGGACAACAATCCAAGGGGGTTTCTTCCCTTTCCCCTTCCCTTGTGGTTTTGTCTTGCTGGGACCCCTCTCCTGGAATGCCAGGAATGTTAAAGACCTCCTGGAAGGAGCCACATCATCATCTCCCCTCCCCAGCTCAAATTCACACTTCCCAAGCCCCAACCGGCCCAGAGACCCCCAAACCCTCAGCACAGAGCACTCCCTGCCGCTGTTCTGAGGATCCCAGCCAAGAGCTGCATCTCTGGATGGGAAGCGGCACATACACATCAGTGTTAGAAATGCAGGAATTTCCTAACACCCACTGCTGCTGAAACGCTGCCAGCAGATCAGAGCCCTTGTTTCCAAACCTGCAGCATCAAATACTTCTCAACAAAGAGGCAGGGAAGAACCCATGCCGCCACAGCCCTGCCTGCCAGAGGAATTTTCCTTCCCTCCAGCGAGTTGGCAGCTGTTTATCATGGATTGCTGCAGAAGGTGTCACCAGGAACCTGGAAAAGCTCCTCTCACCCTTCGACCTGCCCCAGGTTGGACACTTCCAGTCAAGTGGGAAAACCCCCAGGCTGAGAAGGAGCAGCTGGGATGGTCCTGGCAAAGCCATGCTCTTACCTTCCCCAGGTAATTAGCCTGGAAAACAGATTTTGGGGGGGCTAATTTCCTTCTGCAAGCTTCTTCTGGCACTCTCCAAGACTGAAAACATTTGTCCTGCAGCAGCAGAGGAGACAGGGGAGGGAAGAGGGGACTGTTTGCATCGGTGTTTTGTTTGGAGTCGAGATGCTCCGGGGCCCCTCTGCTGCTCCTCCTAATTCACGCAGGAAGGAGGAGATTATCCTGCAGCTCAGAGAGAGCAGAGCTTGGCCTTGGGTGATGTCACACTGATAGAAGCCACAGCAGGGTTAACATCCAGCCGGGATGCTGTGGTTACAAAGCAGGGCTCAGCCTCCTCCTTGCCCAGAGATAATTCTGTTTGGCATCTCACACCATCATCAGTAAAACCGAAGCTGGGTGGAAATTCCCTTCCCACAAACCGCCCCATCTCCCCTGGCAGGAAGGCTCCACACTGCCCTGAGCTCCCCCATCCCAGCTGACACCCCGGTTCTCCAGTCTCCCTGTTCAATCAGCGCCGCTCAGATCCTCCAGCCTTTCATTCAAACCCTGTGTGCCTCTGCCTTTGCTTTTCCAGGGATTATTTCTGAAAACCCAGTTCTCCCTGGTCAGGGCAACATCAGCTGCCCACAGCTCCGGGCTGGAGAGCTGTGAGCAGCGTTTAACGTGCCTTTCTGCTTAAGGCTGGGGAGGGAAAACAAATCCAGCCCAGAAAAGCCTCCAGCTACGGAATGAGCCAACGCAGCGCGGCGCCAGCTCCATCCTGACCCAGGGACTCACTCGGATCCTCTAGGGAGCAAGAAGAGGTGGCAGGGTTGGGGAGGCGTGATTCCCTCACAAGAGTTAGCCTTTGGGGCAATCAAGCAAAGCTCTCAGCTGAAGATTGCACCTCCCTAGGCCTGGCCTAGGCAGGCCCAGCTGTTTCAAGCCCAAACTCTCTTTGTACAGCAGTAAATTACTCTATAGGCTCAGGACAGTGACAGGCAAGAAGAGACTTTCCTACTTTTGTCCCCTCCATTCTCCATCTTTGATCATTTTGGGGATGTTTTACCAACTTCTAAAGCCTTGAGCACCTCTCTAGCAGAAGAGCACTTCAGATACTCATTTACACACCACCTCCTGTTGCAAACGAGGAAGAGGAGAGCTCTTCCTCCTCCTGAGGAAAGCCATCCCTTCACTGAGGGCACAGGAAGGCTCCAACACCCATTTTATTAAACAAGTTTGTACCGAAACACACAGCTCTCCTGAAGTTCAGGAGCCCAACTGGGAGCTGAACACCTCCCTCTGCAAGGCAGCTTCTAAACACCAACAGACCCAACTGCCCTGATGCCAAGCGCTCAGGCCTGGCTAGGCAGAGCTTTGGTTACAGCTCTGTGTGTCTTCAGCTCTTTATTTTTAAGGTAATGACAGAGAAGAGCAGCCAGTGCCCCAAAAGGATCCCAGCCACAGCCTGGACAGGCCTGCCTGCATTACCCACCATGTGTACCAGCACTGCCAGAGGTACCAGTACTCTGTACACCCACAAAGCCAAAAATGTTACAAAAAAAGGCAAAAACTACAAAATACCAGGGGTGGGGAGGTGGGGGGAAACATAGGGAGAGAAGAGGAAAACAAAAGCTGTTTGTCTGCAGCAGCATGAGCTCCCAGCAAGACACACAGAGGAGCTCTCGCTTTTCACTACCTCACCCAGCCTGGGCTCAGCTGCTAATTGACTGCTGGAAGGCACTTTTCAAAGGAAAATAAACCAGGAATTCAACAATACCAGCTTGTTTTACACGCCACAACATCCCCAAGGCATTAACATCTGAGATAGAGGCAGGAACAGTTTGATTTGCTGCTAAACACCACCACACTCAGCCACCAAACCCTGTGCTGGAACAGCAGGGCTGGGAGAGGGGAATTAAGGCAGATTTGGTGCCCAGGGGTAACAGGCAGAAAGGCGAGGCAAGAAAACACCCTGTGTGAGAGTGATGTTCGAGGAGTGACCCCACACAAAGACAAGGGTAAGCCATGCCCACAGGGAGGAATCACACAGCCCCAGCCCCCTCCTCAGCCTCCCAGGAGCCCACTCTGTGCTGAGCTCAGGGAGCAACAAGAACCCCATCACATTTACCAGCCAAACACTTCTTACCCTCACAGGACAGAGTCCACAAAGCATTTAGATGACAAGCACCCACTCTGGGGAAGCCCACACAGAAACCCCACTGAGCCCCCACACTCCTCCAGCAGAGCCTGGAGCTTTCAGCCCCCCTCTTTATACCCCGGTGCTGGGGGGGGAAACGCTGCCCATGTGCTCCAGCTGGGGCAGGTATATAAATACCTGACACCTGTGTGTGTTAATCTCCACTGAGCTTCTCCAATTAGGTGGCACAAAAGGTAAAGCAGGGAGGAAACGGGGAAGATGGGATCAAAAACTGGACCAGAGCCCAGCTGCAAAGCCTTCTGCCTCGAGAGGTGTGAGGCTGTGAAGCTAATCCCTCAGCAGCCTGCTGGGAAAACCCAGCCAGGTTTTTCCTCCTGGTACCTCCAGGTCTGTTTGCTCTGGTTTATTTAGAAGGATAAGGGGGGGAAAAAAAAGCTCCTTTTTTGGGTTTTGGTTTTTTTTGTTGTTCAGGGCAGAATTCATCACCTGCAATGAAACAGTGATCAGCAAAGTACAAACTCCAGCCTCTCAGGGAAAGAGAAATCACTTGGTCCCTGCCTAAAACCACCAGGTGCTGGCATTTCCCTAATTCAGGGCCCAGCTGAGACCCCCATTTGTGAGAACCCAGGGCTTTAATTTACTTAAGGACGTGAGGAATGCCCAGAGGCAGCACTTTGAGTGGTTGAGGTGAGCTGGCTGCTTGGTGCTCTGAGTCTGTGTTGCTGGGTGAGTTAAAATAAAAAGATTTAACTATTTAAGAAAGAGAGGAAAGTGGTTTATTGGGTGTTTGGCTGGTAAAAGGGTTTTGAAGCAGGTTGCTCTGGCTTTGTGTACTAGTCACACAGGTGCTGCTGCTGTCCTGTCTGGGATAGGTTGGAGGATGATGGAAGGCAGCTGCCTACATGAGGTGCTGCTATGAAATAAGGGGTTTGTTAGGTCCCCAGTCCTGCTCTGGGAAGTGAGGGTGTTCCTCATTGCCACTGCCCATCCCTTGCTGTGTGTAAGTGCAGCAGTGTGAAGGTGCAGCCCAGTGGTGGGGGAGGAACTGAGGGTGTGAATGATGTTTCCTGCTCTGCCTGAGGCTCTTCTCAAACTCAGTGTCTCTGTTTCCAACAGAGCTGTGTTTGCTGTGGCTGGCTCACAGAAAATCCCTGTCTGGAGATGTTTTGGAACCTGTGGCCGAGCTCTCCCCAGCTGGAAGTGCTGGCAGCTCCTGCCCTCAACAACCATCCAGCTCTGTGGAAAGCAGCGAGGAACCAGGAGTTACAAGGTGAGAGCTGGTCTCTTTTCTTCAGTAGCTTTTATTGCATGTGTTGGGGGAAAGCAGAGGGCAGGACCTGCACTGAACAAGCCCCTAATGAATCTCCAGTTTAACTTTCTAAGTGCACAGTACAGGAAAAGGAAACTGGTTCTACCAGAGATCTTATTTTATGTCTCAGGGTTCCTCCTGGCTGATAAATTCCTGTGGGCAAGTGTTACCTGGAGACCTGGGTGCTCTTGGCCCTTCCATACCAGTCAGTGAGGTGTTTACCTAAGGCTTCCCTACTGGTGTTTAACAGATACAGGAGCAGCCTGTGAGCAGCCACCTGGTGATATATTACAGGAGCCCTGTGGTACCAGATAACTTAGGATGGAGGAATTCAGAGCACTGTGTTAACCAACACACAGCAGCCCAAGGGGCAGCCTGAGCTGCACAATACCAAGAGCAGGTCCAGGGTGTTCCTGTTACAGCTTTCTGTTTCTTAGCAGCCCTTAGATGGGACAGAGGGAAGCTGTAAGGGGATCATTTTGCCTCTTGAGCTGCTTGGGGGGGAAACGTTTCCTTTAGCGTTCAGCTCCAGCGCAGTCAGGTGTCTCCTGTAGCTGGTGCCATCCCCTGATCTCTGCCTTGTTACGTTGTCCCCTGACTTTCATGCTGCAGTCAAGCACCCAGGAAGCCTGTGACACAGTCCCCAGGCATGAGCAGTATGGGAGGCCCATGTGTGTTGTGAGATGGCACTACAGGATGGAATCCTTGTCCTCATGGATGGATTTGGGGGGCAGAAATCCTGCTGCATGGAGGCAGAAAGGAGCAGTGGGAGCTGCAGGAAAGATGGAGACCCAGCAAGACTGGGCAGCCCCTTCTTAGACCAAAGGAATCTTCTGGTCTTGCTGGGGGTTCAGGGCTTTGCTGCCTTTCAATGACAGCAGCAGCTTGATGCAGTTGCGTTGCAGAAGCTTGGTGTGCATTGGAGAAACAGAGGGAATGTTCTGGAAAAACAAGGTCCAGCTCAAAGTATGGCAGCACCTTCTCCCTTCAGAGCTTGGCTTTGTGCTGACCAGAGAGTGGAAGCTCCAGCAGCGGCAGCAGAAGAACCCAGGGTGAGTCTTGCTCTTGTACCCTGTTTGGAACACTCAGAAAGTGAGCTGTGCTCAGAAGGGCTGTGAATACACCTGACACCGCTCAGCGCTTCCTGACCGTGCAGGGATGGCTTCTGGCCATCATCCAGCGTTTCAGTCACCTGCTTCCTTGCTGCATCCTCCTCCTGAGGAGGCAGCCTGTGTTCCCCTCCTCCTCACGCTGCCCTTTGCCCCACGCCGGGCACGTTCCCCAGGGAGCGACACGCGTCGCGCTGGCTCCTTATCGCTCACAGGGGTTTGTTAACGGCTGAAAAGCAAACCCTGGGCGAGCTGGAAGCCAGCTGGGTGGTTCACAGCCTGCTGGGAAGCACAAAGAGGATGCTGTTCTCACCCCACCGCTACCCCTTGTTGGGGAAGTTGGGATTCCAGTCCTCTTTCCATCTCTGCTGCCCCATCCCTCACCCTGGGGGCTGTTTCTAGAGGTAAGTCCCCGGGCTGAGGTCCTCTGCCTTCTCCTGGGAACGCTCGGGGGATGCAGCCGCCTCATCGAGTTTGAACTTTGAGATGATCCTGGCGGTTTCCTGTGTGATCTCAAAGTGCCTGAGCTGCTGTCTGCCCCCCGGGCGCTGCCTGAGCGCCCCAGTGTCACCCGAGGCGTTCCTGGTCCTCGCTCCCTCCTCCAGCGCCTCCTTCGCTGCGGAGCTGCTGTCCAGGGGGTCGCCCTCTGCGCCGGGCTCCGTGGCCACGCTGCCCGACATGGTGACCCCCAAGGGCAGACTGGAAGACTTGGGGATGACGGGTTTAGCTTTAGCCTGAGCTCGGATGTACTTCACGGGCTGCCGGCTGAAGTGGCACCTGGGCTGGGTCCCTGCGGCTGCCTCCGAGTCGCTGTCTGTCTTCTCCTGCCCGGAATCCTCCGGCTCCTCCAGCTCGAAGCCAGCGCCCGTGTTCACCTCTGAATGGAAGAAAACGGGGTGGTTACCTGAGAGCGGGGAGATGGGGTCGGCTCCGACAAGCAGCTTTGGCTGATGGCTTCTTTTCCAGTTCAAAAGCATCCTGAAAGCTGGAATGCTTCCCTCTAACGGCCTCCTTGACCACCAGCAATCCCCAGGGGAGCCTTCCAAAGAGCTGGAGGCGTTGGGCTCAGATCCTTTAAAGCCGTGACCGTGGGCTCGAGAGCCGAGGCAGCAGCAGAGAAGCGGAGGACCCGGCAGGAGACGTGCCCGTGCTTCCCTCTGAGCCCGCAGCCGCTGCTCCGCGGTGACCCCACAGCGGCGGCGCGGTGTCCCCGCCGGCCCCGCCGGGCTCTGTGCACCGCAGAGCAGGAGGGAGGTGCGAAACCAGCGCGGGGACGCGAGAGATCCGCTCCCGAGCAGCGCCGAGGCGGCTCTTACCTAGAGCATCCGCGCCGGGCGGGCTGTGGGGTCCCTCTAGAGTCGGGTCGCTGGCGGCTTCCCCGGGGGACGCGCTGGAGGAGACGCGGTCGGCGCCTGAGCCGTGCTGGGGGGGGGGGCTCTGCGGGGAAAAGCCAGGGGTGTTTACTGGGGGCTCTGGTTGGGCGTGAGGACACCGTCGCCTCCTGCTCCACCCCGAGTGCTGCTGGAGGAAGGGGCTGCTCGAGCTGACGCTCAGGCTGTCCTACCCTTGGGGTGCAGGGGAGGGAGCTGGCAGTGAGGAGGTGAAGGTTTGGGGGTGTGCCAGCTCCGGTGCCCCCACTGAGACCCCTCCCCAGAAAGCAGCCGCCGCTTTAGGGGTGCGGGGATGGATCCTGTGTCCCGGGGGATGCTGAAGCCTCAGACACCAGGTCATAACCAGAGCATGGAAATCATCATCATCACCGTGCCAACGGGAGGATGAGTGAGGGACACGGGGATCGACACGGGTCTGGAGTGGCCCTGAGCTCACCCAAGGGTTGGGCACCCTGGGCAGGGGCTCCAGGGGCTGCTTTGATCCATGGCAAGGCAGGAGTGCCCTCAGCAGCAGCTCCCCTTCCTAAAGGTTTGTGACGCTGCTGCAGCAGGGAAAAGGCCTTTGAGGACAGTCAGAGGTCTCAGCTGTGTGTAGCTCGAGGTGCCTCCTGTGAAGGTTTATTAATTCTGTAGGATTCCTGCGCCCCAGGAGGGAGCTGTGTCCACCCTGGTGACTTTATTTCAACTAGAGTCGCAGTTACTCTGATCTCTGCTTCCTGAGGGACCTGGAGTTGTGGGGAAAGCAGCGTCACTGGTGTCAGGGGGATGTGGTCAGTGCAGGCACCTGGCTTGCACACAAGTACCTGTGACTCAAAAGGAGGAGGCAGAGAATCCCTGAGACTGGATCCTGCTCCCTTTGGCTTAACTCTAGGGAAGTAATTTCTTCTTTCTTACTCATCACATCAGCCCTGAAAAGGGGAAGGAAAAAAAACCCCGCCAAACCCACTGTGTCCCAGTGCAGGGACGTTTTGGCTCTTAAATCCTGTGAAATGGGCTGTGAAATGCTGTGAGGAAAGAGCCACAGAGCCTGGGGAGAATGAATGCAGAGCACTCGGGAGCAGGGACTGGGAAAGGCAGGGTCTGGGGACACTGCAGAGCCCTGTAGGGCTGTACCAAGGGATCTGCTGGGCCCTACGTGCACCTGGCTGCTTGCACAGCTACAGAGCTGTTTACAGAAGCAGCAGCATCCCCAGGAAATTTAGTACAGAGAACCCCGAGCGACTGGGGGTCTGAAGCACAGGGTGAACCCCCCATCCAGGGTGGTCTGAGGAGCTGCTGGGTGATCTGTAGCTTAAAACTGTTTCTGTTTCTCCTGCTCCACGTGCAAGAGGCATTCTTGGAATAACCCTCTGACAGCGAACGGGTTTGTTATCTGTACACAAAGGTCTCTTTAATGGCTCTGCACCTGCCCTGTCTCTACAGCAAGGTCAGCAAGCCCAGCTCGGTGTCTGGGGGCTCTACCTCTAGCGTTACGGTCTGGAGCAGCTTTGGGCTCTGTGGTCCTTCATCCTTGTCTGCTGATGCTTCCTGTGAGGGGTTCTCACATCTGAGGGAGGCGGGTGAAGGTGAAGGCAGGTCATCCATCCCAAACACCCTCTCGTAGTTCTGGATGAGAAATTCTACGATCTGGGCTTGGTAACTGGAGTCAACGAGGCAAGACATGGAGACATCACTGCCTGAGCCTGGCCGGATCAGCGTCGGCCCGAACACAATGCCCAGGTTGTTTGGGGACATCTTGTTCTCTTCGTACTTCTCTGCCACCCTGGGGAGGGAAACGGGGATGTCAGGGGCTTCCAGGCCTCAACTGGACCGCCCCAGAACCCCCGTTCCCTGGCAGAGACAGAAAGCAGCCTGCCTGTCACGGGGGACAGAGCTCTGGTCTGTGCAGGGGGACTCTGGAGAATGGTCTCAGGAGCTGCCTGGATGGTGTGGCCCCATTTGGAGCTGGGCCAAAGGGGGCTTGGATTCACATTATTCCTTGACCTGCACTTCATGGAGCATTACTGGTGAGGACCTTCCAGTCCTCCTTGGTCGTTAAGACTTCCCCTAATTGCTGCACAATGGTTCTTTCCAGGAATTCATTAACTATCTAACTTCTTTCCCCCCCTCCTCAACTGCCTGCTTGGCTCTCTGTGACGGAGGAAGCACTTGGTGCCCCTCCGCTGGCCCCGAGGTCTCGGCAGGGACCTGACCCCAAGCAGTGTGGCAGCCACGCTCACCTGTACAGGTGTGCGACCAGGTGCCGCAGGGTGTTGTAGTTGCTTCCAGGCAGTTTGCTCAGCAGGTCCTTCATGCTCTGGATGGGATCTGAAGGGCAGCTGGTGCTGTCTGACTTCTCTTCCACGGGTTTTTGCAGGTCTTTGGCGAGCGCGATGAGGTCGTCGTAGAGCTGGGACAGCAGCACAGGCGCCGACAGCTGCAGCGAGAGGGGGGGGGGGAAGCAGAGCATCACTTCAGCCAGCCAGCCTGGCGCCAGGGCAGGGGGTGAGTTGAGACCTGCAGAGATTCGGTACCCACTTCCTTCAGGAAATGCTTCAGGACCCCGGTGATGTCGTGGGGCGAGTGCTCGGAGAGCTCCACCAGGCTCCGGCCGTTCTCGAACGCCTGGCACAGCTTTTCCACCCGGGCTTTGGACCCACTGATCCGATAGATCCCCTGCACGGGGGGGGAGAGTGGGGGAGACAGGTCAGGAGCTTGGGATGCAGAGAAGGAGAAAGCGAGGAGCCCCCAGCGCTCACCTGCACGCCCAGGGCACGGGCCTCGATCTCCGAGGTGCACTTCAGCACTATGAAGGGAACTTCCTCCGGGAAGTCCCGAGGAACCTGCGTGAAGTCGATGCCAAAGAGGGGAACTCGGTTGGGCAGCTTCCTGTGGCCGCAGGTGATGAGCAGGCTCTCCAGACACTTCTTGTGGCAGGCCAGGCAGCACTGCAACACCAGAACCCACCCCCGTTACCGGCCGGTTGCGGTTCCGCAGTGCCCGGACGCGGAGGGTCTCTCCTGCCCCCCTCGACCACCAACATCCCGCCAGCCCCAGGAGGGTTGTTTCAGGCAAGAGGAGGGTGGGCTCATTGGGACAGCATCTTCCAGCCCTCACCTCCTCGCACTCAAAGCCGGTGACCATGAAGGTGTCACACTCCCTGCACTTGGATGGTCCCCGCAGCTTCCGGAGCCGGTGGGTCTGGGATGCGCTGGAGAGGGGGATGTTCTTGAACTGCTGCTGGGAGGAACCATTCTCTGCAGAAACAAGGTCAGAGTGTGAAAGGAACCGGTACGAAGGGCGGTGTCTCCCCCTGGGCCAGGGGTGTGTGCAGCTCACCGTTCTCAAAGGTCTGCAGGGAATCTCTCTCCTCAAAATCCTCTGAGGACGACATGGTGCCGGTGGATGGGACTTTCAGCAGCTTCCTATCGGAGTGCCCTTGGGAAGAGAGGAAGTCAGAGCCGTCCTCATGATGCACTGCGTGGGGCAGGGTAAGACCTTGATCCTGGCTTAGGGTTTTGGGGCAGGAACTTGTTCAGCTCTCACCTGGGCTGGAATTGGGGGAGTCCAGGGACCGGGACTCGCTGCTCCCTCCAAGGCTTTCTGTGTCACTGCAGAGGGATCTGCTCACACCTGCTGAAGGCGGGCCCGGTGACAGACCATCCTGAGAGCCCCTGGGGTACCTCAATAAGGGAGTCCAAGTCCCAGCCAGGCTCTCATGAAGATCCCTAAACACTTGCTGATATTTCTCTCTGTCTTGAGCGCTGCTCTAAAAACCAGGGAAGCTCTCTCCCCCTCTTTGGGCACTAACCTAAACCACAGGGACTCAAGGGGAAACTGAGTCATCTCTCTGAAATTTGGCCTTACCCTGTTCCCCGTTCGTGGGCAGCTGCTTTCGGGAGGGGTCCTCTGCTGTGTCCTTCGCTGCAGGGGAGGGGCTGGTGTGATGCGATCCCATCTTCTTCTTGCAGCTCGGAGGGGACCTGAGGAGGAGCAGGGGTTACAAACAGCTCTCCAGTGGTGAAGGGTAACAGACAGTGTCACTGGGCAGAGGTGCCTTACGGGCACCTGGGGTGATGCCTTTGCTTCCAGAAGCTTCCAGGTGTGAGCAGAGTTTCTGGGGAGACGATAACAAACACAAAAACTAAGAAACCAGGTTTGTTTGATATAATTCCCCCTTCTCGAGCCACGGGGGGGGTAGAAAGATCTGAAACCAAAGAGCACCCAAAGCCTTTGGGAGATGGTGGAAATAACAGAGGGGATGTGGTACAAACGGGTCGGGCTTGGGATGGAGGAGCCAAAGCGCATCTCTAGGGGTCTGCTCGTCATGAGCAGAGCTGTGCAGAGGTCCCCGTGCTGGGGGCTCCTCTGTACTTGGCAATCACAGTGCCACAGCCTTGCTCCTGACTTTCAGATGCCTCTTGTTGCTCTCTGCATCACCTCCTCCTGGCCCTTCAGCCAGGGTGTAAGCTTCCCGCCCCTTTGGCTTTGGGGAGGGGGTTTACCTCTGCCCTCCGGGAGCGTGGGGCTCGAATTCGAACACCTCCACCTGAAGGTCTCTCTTCTGCAGGGCCTGGATGAACTCCAGGTATTTCTCTCCTGCTTTGTACGGCTTGCAGACCTCGGACAGGTACTGGTATCCCACAGGAATCTGTTCTGACTGACTCTGCCGCTGCTTGAACATCCTTAGCGTGGCCTTGAAGGGGAAAGGGAAACCCAAACCTGTTACTGGTCAAAACCCAGGTGCTTTGGGTATCGCAGCCGTTCAGCTTCTCACTACCTGATTGTTGCTGCTTCCTGACAGCTCTGCTGAACAGGGTGATAAATGCTGCTTGTCACTTTCTTCTGCCAGGATTATATTCCCCCCCCCCCTCCCCAGGCTTTTTTCCCTGTGGGTATGTGTGCCCTCAAAGCAACAGTAATTGAAAACGTGGTTGTATCTGAGAGTGAGTGGTTTTTGGGGCAGCAAAGCAACACCCAGAGCGCTGCTCTGATCCCACCTGCTTGAGAAGGTCAGTTAGAGGGCTCAGCAGGGATGAGCAGCATCCCTGGAGGGCTTGAAAGGTGGATAGATGAAGTCCTTAAGGATGTGGTCTAGAGCTGGGCTAGTCGGGGTTAGGCTGTGGTTGGACTCGATCTGAAGGGTCCCTTCCAACCCCAACTCCATGAACCTGGAGGTTTTATTCCAACCAGGGGTTTCCCTGCACTGGCAGCTAGGGGAGAGTCCACCAGGCCCCACGTACCCAGGTCAGCACCTCATCCCCCTGGTAAATGAGCTTCCGGATGTGGGAGACGATCCGCGCTCGGACCTTCTCCAGCTCCTGCCGGCGGAAGTTGGCGTCGCTGATGCACGTCCTGTACAGGGCTTCTGTCTCCTGGACCTGTGCGTGGGCAGAGGGGGAGGAGGAGGAGGAGGAGGTCAGCGGGATGGGGGGGACACGCCGTGGTGCCGCGGCACAGGGTGAGCTCCTCACCTTGGCCTGAGCCTCCTCGCAGGAGCGGCGCCGCTTCTCCAGCTGCTTGCTGGCGCTGCCGGGGTTGGTGGCGGCCGTGCTCTGGTACTCGTCCTCCGCCTTGGCGCTCAGCAGCCTGGCCTTCTCCAGCTCCTCGCAGCGCTGCACGTACTGCAGGCGCGACTTGCGCAGGGCCGACAAGGACTCGTTCTGGGGTGGGGGAAGGGACGGGTCGCCCGTGGAGCGAAGGGCTGAGGGGGCAGCCTCAGCAGGGCGCCTGCTTTGGAGGAGGGGGGCTGCCAGCACAGCCTTTCGGCTGAGGATGGAGGATTCCATGGTATGTAATATCATGGAATATTCAATTTAAAAGATCATTTTTGAGGCTTCACAACCCAGTGTGAACCCAAACAGCATCCTTGCTCTGCCAGCCTCCGCTCTGGGCAGGAGCAAGGCTATCTAGCAGATGGTGAGCACTTAAATAACAACAAAAAAAGTTCTTTTAATCAATTATTGCTCATTTGTAAACCTGTATGTTCACCGTTGGGCCGTGGCTGGTGCGGAGGTCAGTGCTATCAGCTTCTTACCATTCTCTTCTGCTCCTTTATCCACTGGTCTTTGAACTCTTTGCGCCACTTCTCGATTTCGTTCTTCTTTGCTGACAGGGGCTGCAGAGGAAGAAGAGTCCCTGGGCCAAACAGTTCCCCACGAGGCAGGAGCACGCGTCCGATGGATGGGGCGTGACATCACACAGCGAGATGCTGCCTTATCCCTTGGACCTGGTGTGCGTTCCCTCCTCCCTTCCCCTCCGCCCCCATGGACCAGGACACATCTGGGTGAAGCTCCCACCAAACCCACAGGGAGACCCAGTACCTGGTAGAACTCCTTCTGCTGGAGCAGCCCGGCGGTCTCGCTGGCTGAATTCCCGACCTTGATGTCGTGCTCCAGGACCATGGTGTAGAGCACCCGCAGAGGCATGTTGTGCTGCAGGAACCAGAGGCACAACCAACCAGCTGGGACGTGCTGGCTCGGTCCCACACCAAAGGAGTGTCTTATCCGCGTGGGACACCCATTGTTGGTGTCACCCTCCCTGGAGAGCCCAGCTGGAGCACGGCTCCCACCCATACCTGCTGGAAGATGGCATTCCGTCCCGATTCAGCGATCTTCACCATCCCCTTGGCAAACTCCAGCTCTGTGGAAAGGACAGAGGGGGTTATGCACAGTCTCAGGGTGGGTTTGGCAAAGCTGGACGTTAATCCAGTCAGTCAGAGTCATTCAGGGAAGAGAAACTCCAATTCCCTGTCTCTATCGTGACACAGAGGTGACTGAAGGCTCGGGGCTTGGCTGGCTTCTCACTGGCCTGTAGCTGTGTGCTCTTGGTGTGAATTTCTTTGTTTGAAAGAAAACCCCAGAACCCCCCAAGCGTTTGGGCCGGGGCTGGCTCCGTGCCCTCACTCACCGTAGCTCAGGCGCTTCTCGATCCAGCTGAGCAGCTCCTTGACATATTTACACCACAACTTGGCGTATTCCAGGGCGGCGTCGATGCCGCCGTCGCACTTGATCAGCAGCTCATCTGCCTCCTGGACTGCAACAAGAGCAAACCCGGGTTGGGAGCGGCTGGAGGGGCAGAGGCTCCCCCAGCAGCAGCCAGACTGGGCTCTCAGGAGTTGGTGCTGTGGTATATTCAGATAACGCTTTGCCTAACGATGTCCTTATTGATGCCAGAGCAGCCCCACACCATCCCACCCACGGAGCCACCCGAGTTCCAGGCCAGTTTTACAGGTACCTTCCCCATCCCCTCACTTTTAATGAAATATTTTGGGTTAATTTGGTTTGAAACGTGGGAGTGAAGGATCTGAAGGGTCACTGGGGCTTGCCAGGGGGAATTTTTGTTCCTTGGAGGAACCTCCTACAGATTCGCTGTGCTGAACAAATCTAAACATGTTTCAGGCTGAAATCTGAGAGGAAGCAGCTCAGATTGTTTAATTATTATCACTTTTATTTTAAATTAAGGAAAGAAACCCCAATACCATGGCAGGTTTGATGAGTAGTGAGGCAGTATTATTCACCCCTGTCATTAGGGTGCTGCCTGGACTGTTGTGAGGTGATTTAAGTGTTGATCTGATTTGATTTATCTTTAATTAGCTATGTTACCTGTTAGGTCTGCTTGTGCTTGCCTCTCCAGGCTGGTTTTGCTCTTGCAGAGATTCTCACTTGACTGGGGGTGAGTGGGGGGGAAAGAGGAGAATGAGAAAGAGGGAAATGGTGAAAGGGACAAGCGAGCGCTCCGAGATCCAGGGGGGTTGGAAGGGCCAGAGCAGGGTTTGCTTAGCTGAGCATCCTGGGGCAGTTGGAGCCGTCACCAGAGGTTTGGCAGAGCCAGGAAGGTGGAATTTGGGTAAATTCAGTGATTTATAGTAAAAGAAGAGCCACCAGCGTTCGGTCTCGCAGCTGTTAGTTTACTATAAACCACAAAAGGTTTGATTTGATTTTTGAAGCTTCACTCCTGGGATAACAGGATTCCCAAGAAGAGGGGCTGCAGGGGGGGGTGTGTTCTAGCCAGAAATCAGGAAATGAGGCTGGTTAACCCAAAGCCCCCCATGCCCAGCGCAAGGGAAGCCCCTTCACTTCTCTCTTAAAGGGCTCCTGTTTCCAAAGGCCACGAGTGGAGAGTTGCTTTTGATGCAGGACCCTGGGATGTATTTTGGGTTGGATGTCTTGCCTGGGCTTTCCCTCAGCACACAGAACCCCAACCAGCCATTTCCACATCTCCTTTTGCAGCGAAACACAAATGCAAAGAGGAAATGCCCGAGTGCTCTCACTAAACCTCCCCTGCTCCCTCGCCATCCCACCCCAGGGTCCTACGCTCCTCTTTGGGCTGAGCAGGGGCTGTAACACGGGCTGTTTGGGTTTGGTTGGCGATGGGCCTGAGCCCCAATCTGAACCCAGCAGAACCCCGTGCTTCAGAAGCAGACACAGCTCATTATCTCTGTCATAACCCAGCTCCCCGCTGCCTACCGGTGCAGCCTCTGTCTCTGCAGGCAGGTCTGTGTCCTCAGCGCTGTCGGTGTCGCCCATGAACATATCGACTGTCCTGCACGGTGACAAAGACAGTGATTGAATAACCAGAGGCTGCAGAGAGCCAGACCCCCCCCCGGTTCCCTCCGTTCCCCTACGCACGTGTTGCCAATGGATATTTCTATGGCATCCAGGCTGCGGAAGATCTCGCTGTACCGCTTCCTGTTCTCAGGTGGCTTCTCGTGGCTGTCGGGACCTGGAGCAGGAGGAGGGATGGTTTCACCGCAGCGCCAGGCCCGGAGCTGGCAGAGGTGGCAGGATGGGTTCCAGAGGTGCCGGGCAGCGTGGCTGAGCCCCAAGAGAGAGAGAACCCCAGCGATGGCAAAACACAGCGAGGTGAAGCCGGGGGCGAGATGGGGTTTGGGGGAAGAGTTGCCTGTTCCTCGTGCGTCACGTGTGCGTGTCGCAACGCTTCACACGCAGGAACCGTTGCCCAATGCTTTACATCCTTATTCACCGTGATAATCTGCCTTGCAAAACCTCACATCACCCCCCCCTGCATCCCCAGAGGGTGCCAGTTACGGGCTGTGTGACACACAGACCCTGCCTGCTGCCACTCGAGGGGCGATGTGGCCCTGCCACACGCCTCTGGCTGGCTGTGGTGCTGCAGGGCACAGGTGAGCACGTGCGTGTTGCACGGGGCAGTCGGGGCTGTTAACCTCCCTTCCCACCCTGTCACATGTTTGTCACTGAGGGCTGAAGCCAAAACCGACCCAGGTCAAAAACTGCTGCAAAAAAAAAAAAAAAAACCACCCCATTTTAAAAGATGAAACTGGGGACAATTGGTAAAAACAAAAGAAAAGTTTTGTCCTTGTGACATTCCAGGAAACAGGATGTGGTTGACCAAAATCTAGAGCTGCCACAGCGACAGCTGAGCCTCTGACAGTGAGCGAGTGCTGGTAAACACCGCTCACGCACCGCTCGGGAGGAGAGAACCTCTGGGCCTCCTTTAGCTTCATCTGCTCCTGAAGAACACACTTGGGATGGTTCTTTACCAAGTCAGGGTCTTGCTCAGAGCTGGCCTGTCTCTCTGATCCTTGGGGTCCCTTCCAACCCATGCCATTCTATGATTCTCTCAGAGAGGGGGTGGGTGCCCCATCCCTGGGGGTGTTCAAGGACAGGTTGGATGGGGCCCTGGGCATCCGTGTGTAGCTCCAGGCCTGGAGGTTGGTGTTTGTACCACGCCTGAGGTGTGCTGCTGTAGTGCCTCCCAGCTGCCTGTACCCCAGGCCCTGCGCTGGTTTAACGCCTCCAGCTGCTCCTGGTACTCTGAGCAGAGGGACCTCTCACTTGCTCTTGTTTACCCCAGAGGGTTGTACAACAGGAAGAAGTGACTCAATCTGAGCAGTGCTGGGCTAAGCGACCATTCCGCTTTAGAAAGGGGCTGTCCTTAAGGTGCCTTAAGATAACCAGAGCCCCAGGGTCTGGGGAGTCTTTTGCTTCACCCCCCTAGGCTGATACTGACCTGTAAAAGTAGGGAAGGGGAGAACAACTGGACTGGGACATTTCCCTGGCCTTGGTGTAGCCAGTGTTACCAGCTGCATTCTCAGGGAGCCAAACATCTGCTTCCCCTTTGTGGTTCAGGATGAACACGGACTCGTCCCGCCCCGTTCGACGCGGCTCCTTTGCAGCTCTGGGCCTAACGCCTCTCCTGCTGTACCCCAGGGCTGCCTCTGATGTGTCACCCTGCTGTCATGGCTGCTCTGGGTCTGCTCCCTGTCAGGCACCTTCCCAAGGAGCCGCATGTTCCTGGTTGCCCACCTGGGTGAAGACAAAACCACCCAGAGCCGTTTCCCTGCATGGGAAAGGAAACGGAGCCCCTGCGCCTTGCAGAGACCCCAGGAACATCCATGAGCCCCGATGGAAGCCTTGTGCCTCAGCCGGAGAGGGCGATGGAGCAGACAGAGCATCTGCTGCAGCGCTGGGATACAGGGACAGACTCTAGCTCAGTCCTTTGTTCACCACAACCCTGCGGCCTTGCTTACAAATAGACACTCTGACAGTCTGAAACCTGTCACTGTCTCGGGCAGCCTGATGACAACTGGGAGGCTGATGTAGGAACAAACTCTTCTGGAGATGAAAAGCCATCTGTGTTTCCTTCTTTGTCCCCTTATTGTTCTTATCTTAGTCCCAGCAGAAACCTCTCCAGCTTTGGCACCAGAAGGACAGCACCTCTGCAGGGGCGATGCTTGTGCTGGAGGGGCCCAGCAGCTGTCACGTGCAGTTCTGCCCCATCCTTGGATGGACAAGGCTGTCGTCACGTCTGCATCCCCTGTTTCTGGAAAGCTCCTTGCTGCTCTGTGGCACCTTGTTTTGGGGAGAAGAAGCCCCCGCAGCAGTCGGTGTGCAGAGCATCCAGGCTATTTTTAGCAGAAGCTTCTTTTGTGCCGTTCAGCAGAAGCATCACTTCCCTTTCAGCCGCAGCTACCGTGAAACGGGGTAAAACACCTAAAGCCCTAACTCAGCACAGAACCTGGTATCACCAGCCTGGTCCTGGCAGCACCTTCCTCTTCCCCACGCTCAGCCTCGTGCTTTGGTAACGCATCAGCTCAATCTCTCTGCGGAGGCAGATCTCCCAGATCTGCATAAAAGGGCTCTCTGTTCCCAGCAGTGGCTGTGTAACCCCCCCTGCTCGCTGAGGCGGGTTGGAGCGAGCAGTCTGAACCCCCATGTGTGAGACCCTCCCTGTTTAAGCCAGGCCGCCCTCAGTGAGGCTCTGCTGGCAGCCAGCAGCCAAGGCCCCAGCTCTGCTGTGTCCATCCGGGGGGATAACAGGGTTGGCACTAAGTAACCCGAGGGTTTTGCCAAAGCCCAGGCTGCTTCCCACCCTGCCAGTCTGATTTCCCAGCTCCCCTTCCTGCTCCAGCAGAACAAAAGCCCTGGCAGAACCCGAGTTTACTACCTCAGCGAATCTTTCTGGGGCGGCTGAAGCCGCTCCCACAACTGACAGGAAGCACGAGCGAGAGGGCAGGCATCTTAAATAGCAGCACGAATTAACGAGGGGATTAACGACATGCGCCTGGGACGGGAGGAGGGCTTCCACTTATACATGAGTTTGTTTGGAGGAGGAGGTGTGCACACTGCAGATATCCATCCCTGGGATGCCTGGCAGCGGGAACCAGGCGTGGGTGCATCAGGGAGCTGAAAATTGAGGGGTCACCAGCTTCAGAGGGAGGTGTTAGTGACCCAGAGTGGCCTGGATAGGCAGCAGCCCCTGGCTGCACTTAATGACCCCATAAACCTGGCTTTTTAAAGCATTAAACTTTCAGCTGCTGCTTTCTTCACTCAGAGGAATAAGGAAACATTACCAGTAGTAAGAAGCATGTGGACTGAGGAGAAGCACTGCAGATGCTCCTGATAGCAGAAAGCTGTAAAGCACCTTCCGGTTAGTGATGAATCCGGGATGCTCGCTGGCTCAGAGATGGGACCGGGCAAAACAAGTTACACCTGTCCCCTTGGGTTTGCTAAAGAGCTGTTCTAAACTTCATTAAGGGATGGTATTTTGTTGGGGTAACAACAGTTTCACTGGCAAACCTAAAAATACATCTCTAATTAACGTAGGGGGCTGCTCCTGGGGGGATCTCTGAACGTGTTCCTGCTTTTTGATGGGTTTATGAAGCAATCGGACTCGTGTCATTGTCTCTCCTGGTAAAGCACTTGGTGAGACTGAGCTCGCAGGCCGACAGCTGAGGCAGAGGGTTGTTTGCCACAGAGTCTTTAAGCGGCCTCTGAAAGGGTTTGGTTCCCCCGCAGCACAGAGCTGGACACCCACAGAGCCAGGCGAGAAGCGCTGCCTGAGGCGAGCGGCACTGGGGGAAGAGGAGCCCGACACCTCTGGGTATGTACAGAAGGGGAACCTGGAGCAAAAGGGGAACTGGCTCTGCCGGTGCCTTCAGACCCCAGGCTGGGCAATGAGCCCTGGATGTTGGCAGCAGACGACACAAAACCACTCTGTGGTGGGCAAAAACCTCGTCTCGTGGGTTCCAAACGAGCTCGGTTTATCAAAGAGCCTGAGACCCTCTTGAACTGTCCCTGGTACCAGCACAAGCTACACACACTCTGCTAATTCCAACTTCCATGGCCAAGAGGATGGACAGATCCAGCTGCCAAAGGACAGGCTCAGAGAGAGAGCGAGCTTTCTGATGACAGGAACAGTGCTGAGGCCGCAGGGAAAGGGCTCAGGCTGCTCGCTGCCTCTCTGCGATTACACAACCAGCGAGATGCTCATTTCATCAGCCTCCTCTGAAGTGCTGGGCGCTGCCGGGGCTCCCCGGGGGGGGGTCTGTGCTCTCAGGTGGCACAGAAACCTCTGAGACCCTTAAGCAGTAAGTGCTACCCAATAATCAAGCCAATTAAGGCTTTGAGAAGGAGGACTTGGGGCCAATCCTTGTCAGAGGGACCTGCGCTGGCTCCCCCTACGTAAGGCAGCGTCCAGCACAAACCCATCAACCACCTTCTGACAGAGAAGAGGCACAGAGAACCGAGCAGGAGGGATGGAAACCCCAGGGGAGGAACCCTGGCTGTTCTCTAGCCCCTCTGTTTCCCAGTGGCTCCCAGAGCTGATCTGCATCACGTGCCCCGAAAGCTCCCGTTACCCATCAGAGCCCCAGGTTCTTTGGAATGCCATCACCTACCGGGCGCTTCTGGGTCTCCCATGGCTGAATCCTCGGTGTTTGGATCCGAAAGCAGCAGAATCCTCAATTACCCAGCTTGGAATCACAGCTCAGCTAAAGCAAAACACAAATTCTTGCTCAGAAATTCACCAGAGGCTCCTGGCAGCCAGGGAAACCTGCCCCAGAGCAGAAGCAGCAGCGTCTGCCGGTGCCCGCGGCTGCTCGTAGCCAAAATCTGCTTCCTGCAGACACGCTTCCGCGTCAGAGCAGCACGGCCAACGCTCGGCTGATGGGGCCATTTGCATCACTCAACTGCATCTCTCTAAACAGCCCAGAAAAGATCCTTGGGGTCCTCCTGGTTTCGGTGCTGCGGCAGCAGCTCTGGTTTTCCCACCGGGATGTCTCCCTATGAAAGAGCCGGGCTGCCAGATAAAACCACTGGGGAGCTGGGAAGGGTCCTTAGGGTAAAAGAAAGGGGGGTGGAAGGAGGGAAAGGGTGAGTGTCTCAGTTAGGGACAGGCTGGCAGTGTTCCTACCCCAGCCAGCGTCACTCTGCTCTCTTTGCCGGCGTGTGGGTGCGATGGAGCCCTCGAGGGGCTCACGGTCCCGCTCAGCTTCTTCCTTGGCAAAACCAAACTCTAAACCTGGTTTGGGAGGGAAAAGCTCTCGCCTGTGTCAAGGTGTTTTTAGAGGGTAAACCCTCTGAATTCTCTTTTGCAGATCCCTCCCAGAAGGGAATTCCAGGAGCTCTTGAGGAATGGCCCAGTGACCCCTTCCCAGGTAAGGCAGAGCTGTCTGAGAGGTAGTAACGAGGTTCTCTAATGAGGCTCTCTAACAAGAGAAGCCATCTCTTGCTCTCTGCACTGGCTGGCGCGGTGGGGTCGGTGCTGGTTGAGCCACTTTGGCTCTCTGGATGCTGAGCTGCTCCAGCACAACCCACGAAAAAACTCCTGCATCAATAACCAGCAAATTATCATCACTGTTACTTTAATTGCTATTTTCAAGTGAGTGCAAGGGTGAGTTCCAGCCAAGCCCTGTGACACTGCACCGGGGCAGCCCCCATGGGGGCTCCTACCCCCCTTTCTGCCCCCACTGCTCTCTTGTCGGGTCGACAGCTGAGACCTGTGAAGCAGCTCAGGGCTTCCACACGCCTCAGGAAGATATATTTATATATGTTTTATTTTGGTTTACAGGGGCCCTTTGCAGGACAGCCACATGTCAGGGACAAGGAAAAGCAAGGATTACACAGACCTGCTGTAAGGTAACGTGTCCAATGCAGTGAATGGCTCAGAAATGGATTATTTGGGCTCTGGGGTGCTTAAACGCCACCCGAGGTCCCCACTGCCCTCGGGTCACTGGGCTGTAACCAGAAATACCCCCCATGAGTGACAGCAGAGCTGGAATGTCCCACTGGCACTGCACAGCGTGTCCATCGGGGGGATGCTTTGTTGTGCTGTGTGAGAGCTGAGAAAGGGGCAACTTCTGGCCCCAAACAGAGGGAAATGTGGGATTCCAGCCCAAGAAGGGGGCAGGGCTGGTAAAGCACCGCCCTTGATGTTACCCAGCGCTCATCAGCGGAGGCAGCGGCCTCCTTGGCAGGGGGAGCAGGGTGACACGCTGTGTTTTAGCTACGCAGCGTGTTCCCCTCGGCTCCCGCGGCAGATGGCAACCGCGAGAGGCGGCTGGCGCTGGGAGAAGCCGCCCTGCGTTGTCATTCCAGTCATGGCACCAACCCCCTTCCCTGCAGCATCCATCCGAGATGGGAGTTCGCAGCAGCGTTAACACCAGCAGCAACACAAGGGATTTCGGGGGCTCGGTGCTGGGGGGGGGTGTCTCAGCCCCCGTGTTGGTGTATCGCAGGGACCCTCTTCCTGACGGCGTCTGCAGCAGCTTCTCCACAGCAGCTGGGATGGGGCAGGGTGGTTGTTTCAGACTCTTCAGGACACTGGTCTCTGGTGCTTAATTCCCTTCTAAGCTGATGTGGTGAATAAATGACACAGAACTGAAGCTTTTCACGACGTTGGTCCCCAGGTGATGACAGGAAAGGTGACTCCATTGGGGTTGGACACGCCGCCCACACTGAGCTTCCCCGGGTGTGCAGAGTGCTGGAGCAGACCCCTCTGCCTGGGCACAGTTCCTTTTTGTTTGGAAAACTGGTGTGATTTCAGCAGAATTCCAGAACAGCCTCTGGAGTCATCGGCAGCCAGGCTGGGCCAGCGACCTGCGGGAATCCTTGGGCTTCTCTGAGCTGCTAAAACGAGTCCTCACCTTCCCCTTCCTCTTCCTCTTCCCCTTCCTTGTCCTTCTTGTCCAGCTTGTACTTGAGGCGGCGGATGGGGTCGGTGATGCTCCTCCTGCTCCGGTTGTCAAAATCCTCTGCCAGGCGAAAGTTCCGATCCACCAGCTCGGCAGCCTCCTGCCAGCTGCGGAAGCAGGCGGGACCCGCGCGCCGGATCTCCTCCACCGCGTTGCCCACGATCACCTCCCCGTTCGGCTTCAGGACCACCACCGCCGGCACCTCGGACACGGCGAACCGCAGCTCCAGCTCCCTGCCAGGCAAAGGGGAGAGAGAGAGAGAGCCCTTCAGATGGGGAAGGGTGCGGTGCTGCTCCTCATCCTCACCCGGTGAGACTCCCGTGGCTGAGTTACGCGGAGCCCGTTTGTCAAACGTGACCCTGCTCGTTTGTGCAGCCCTGTTTAATTAGAGCCTGGTGGGGATCAGGCTGGGAAAAGGGGAAGAGGATTTGGGTGGCAGCGCCCTGGGAGATGCGGGACGGCTGCTGGGGCCCATTTTCCACTAGCAGCTGGAAGCGTTAACGTCCCCGTTTGCCCTGAGGAGGAGCTGGAAGTAATTGTCAGTATTAATTGCCAGTATTAATTGCAGCTCGTTCCATCGCTAATGAGGTTACAGTAAATACGTGAGCGCTTCCAATCCCATCTCCTGCGCTGGGTGTGCTGCCTGCAGCGTCCGTTGGAGCTATAAATAGACACACTGGGAATACGAACCCATCGGCACAACCCGGGCGGGAAGGAAGAGGAAACGGGGGGGGGGGGGGGCTGCACCGTGCCCTCCCCTCCCTGGGGCCCGGATACGCAGGGAAACATCTGGAAAAGGCTCTGAAGTGTGGGAAAACACAGCCCCGGGGCCCCTTCCCCTACCTCTTGAAGGCGTCTCCGAAGGGCAGGGCCAGCCAGCGCCTGGGCATGGTCCTGAGGAACGCGCTCTGCTGCTCCTCCGTCTCGTCCCGGGACACGTAGACCAGGCCCAGCTGCGACGCCCGCTCCACGTAGAACTCGTCGGTGAGGCGCAGGAAGAAATCCTTGAGCAGGGGGGAGAACTGGCGGCAGCGCGGGCACTGCCCCGACCCGAAGTACAGCAGCAGCACCTTGTTCTCCAGCGCCCAGCACAGCTCCCGCTCCGTCTCCACCTCGTCCTGCTCCCGGTTGGCCATCAGCACCTTCCCGGTGAAGAGGGAGGCCATGGGTGACCCGACGCCGAGGTGGAACCGGTGGGATGACCCGAGGCCGAGCTGGGAAGGGCTTCGGGATCCCCGGCCCCCAGCAGCTGCTGCCCGATCCCGGCTGTTGGCTGCCGCATGCCCGGTAATCAGCTTAACGGGGGAGGGGGGGGGCCGCGCCGGGGGTGGGGCTGGGCCCGAGGCCGGTCCTGGGTGTGCGGGGCCGTGGGCGGCGCCGGGACTGTGACTTCCCCGGGGCTGGGGGCTCCCGGAGCCGTGGGCAGCGCCGGTGCCGGCCGTGCGGGTCCCTCGTGGTACCGGTACCGGACCGTTATCCCTCGGGCGGGCAGAGGCAGCCCCTCACCGGTGGGTGGGGTCGGGTCAGGGCCGGGCAGGAGCGGCACGACTGAGCCGGTACCGGACACCTGACACCGGTCACCGGCACCGGGGGGCGGGGCCGAGCCCGGCCGCCCCGCCCTGTGAGAGCGCTCTCCACGCCTCCTCTCCTTCGCCCAATCAGGACCGCGTGTCTTCTCCTCCGACCAATAGAATCCCTCTCTTCCCCGTCGTCCCGCCCCCCGCGCTCCCGGTGGGCGGGGCCGCGCCCGCGGCGGCCGAGGCGGGAGCAGCCGGCAGCGCGGAGGGAGCGGGAGGGGGAACGGGCCCGGCCGGCCCCCAGCCCCGGCCCCGCCATGCGCCCGGCGGGGGTCTGCGCCGCCTCGCTGGGCTCCCTGGGGCTGCTCCGGCTCCTCGGCGCGCCCTGGCCATGGAGCCTGGCGGCCGCCGTGGGCGTCTGCCTGGGCAGCGGCGGGTGGCGGCTGCTGCGGCTCGTCCTGAGGACGGCTCCGCGGGACCTCTTGTGAGTAACCGCCGGGGCCGGGGCCGGAGCGGGGCTGCCAACCGGCGGGGCACGGCTCGGGCTCCCCGGGGACGGGCGGGACGGGCACCCGGGGCGATGCTCTCCGCCCTGGGACGGGCGATGGGATGCTGAGCCCCGGAGAGGGTCCGGGAGGGGCTGTGCCTTTATCCCGGAGAGCCCGGGATCCAGCGAGCTCCGGCATCGCTGGGGAGAGCCGCCCCCCTCCTCCCCATCGCCCGGGGAGAGCCGAGAACAAACCGGGCAGGATGGAGCCCTGGGAGCGCCTGGAAGGCTCAGCCCGGCGCTGAAAAGGCTCCTCTGTTCTGCGCTTGGCACGGCCCGGCGTAAGGTCACCGTGAAAGCCCAGCTCGGCCGGGCCGGTGCCAAGAGCTGCTTCCGAAACGTCGCCCTTCCCCCTCCGGCCAGGCTCCCGAGCCCGGAGCTGCGGGGGTTTCGTAAGCGCTGATCTTCAGCGTCCTCACAAGTTCCTGGGGATTCTTCCAACCCTTCCTTGCGCAACCACTGCCCGTTTACCGGGGGAGACCCGCGGCTTCCCCCTCCGGGCAGGGAGCGGGATCCCCGGGGTCCCCGGAGCCGCCGTGCTCCTTACAGCCCAGGACCTCCACGAGTTTGTTTTCGCCTCCAAGTTACAGCCAGGGAGCCAGGGCACCCCTAAAAATAGCTTCCTCCGGGAAGGGGTGAGTAAGATGGGATCCAGGACAACAACATTCACTGCTGCCCAGCCCAAGCCGTGCTGGGGCCAAGGAGCCCAGCAGCATCTCGGCCAGTGCCAGCGGGGCCAGGGCAGGTCCAGGCTGGGATTGTGCTCCTGCCCTCGGCACTGGGGAGGCCACACCTCGGGTGCTGGGCTCAGGTTTGGGCTCCTCACTGTGAGAAGGACATGGAGGCCCTGGAGTGTGTCCAGAGAAGGGCAGCCAGGCTGGGGAAGGGGCTGGGGAAGGGGCTGGGGAGCAGCAAACCTTCCGAGGGGCGGCTGGGGGAGCTGGGGGAGGAGCAGTTGCTGCCGCTTGTTTCCCATAACATTCCCATAGCTGTTCTTTTCCATTGGTGATTAAAAGTGCCCGTTATAGGCTAACGGTTCGGCTGCCCGAGGGTGGGGGGACGGGCACCAGCCCCCCCAACGTTCCTCTCCTTCAGAAATGGGGCTGAAGCTCAGTCGTTGCCCTCTCCCTCTGCCGCAGCGGCCTCTCCGTGCTCTTACGAGTCAAGTACAAGCTGCGCAGCCACCACAGAGCCAAGAGCACCGTCCCCAAGATGTTCCACGACGTCGTCCGCAGGCACCCCGACAAAGTGGCCCTGATCTACGAGGCCACGGGCGAGCAGTGGACCTTCAGGAGGCTGGATGAGTACTCCAACGCCGTGGCCAACTTCTTCTACCAGCAAGGCTTCCGGCTGGGGGACGTCATCGCCATCTTCATGGAGAGCCGCCCGGAGTTCGTGGGCCTCTGGCTGGGGATGGCCAAAGTCGGCATCGAAGCGGCTCTGATCAACTTCAACCTGCGCTTGGATTCCCTGGTTTATTGCGTGACGACATCGGGCGCCAAAGCCGTGATCTTCGGCGGGGAGCTCTCATCGGGTGAGTCACCCCCTGGGTGCCCGCGTGGCCTGAGCAACACCCCGTGAGTTAAACCCACGTTTTTCTGGGTGGGTGTGATGTAAATGTTTTCAAGGAATCCCTGGCTCTCCAGGTCCTTCTGTGGTTTCGGGGCACAACGGGATGTCACGGGTTATTTTGCTGCCAGGAGCTGCCTGGCCAAACCCGCTTGTTCTGTCTCGCAGCGATCTCGGAAGTGAACGGGATGCTGGGGAAGAACATGGCCAAGTTCTGCTCCGGCGACTACAGCCCGGGGGTGGTTCCTGCAGACACCAGACACCTGGATCCTCTGCTGAGTGCGGCGTCGAAATCGCCCCCGCTCCACGTTCCCGTCAAAGGTTTAGATGGTAAATCCAGTTTGTATTTCACGGTGCAGTGTGGTGGCTGGGCTTAGGTGCTGGCTGGTCTCTGCCCTGTAATTAAGGTAATTAAGAGCCTCTGAGATCCCTGAGGCAGGAAGCTCTGTTCCAGTGCTCGGTTTGCAGCCAGAGGGAGGATATGTTTCCTTTACATTATTTATTTTATTAATTGTGGAGCCTTAGATGAGCTGCCCAGTGTCAGACACGGGTCACGGGCTTCCTCTCCCCGTTGGTCTGGAATTCCCATTTGAGCTGGAGACCTAACAGAGTCCCAGGCGATGGACAGACAGACAGACAGGGCATGGGTCGTGTCCTCTGGAGCCCTGTGAACTCTTCACATAGCTTCCTGTATTTACCGTTACGGACAAGGCTGCGGGCTCCGTGGCGGTGTCAGCCTTACCGGGCAGCCATCGCCATCACCATCACCGAGCTGCTCCTTGGCCACTGGGAACAAAACCCAGACCACTGCTGAGACCAGTCCTCTTGTTCTTCCAGATCGGCTCTTCTACATCTACACCTCCGGCACCACGGGAATGCCCAAAGCTGCCATCGTGGTGCACAGCAGGTGGGGACCGGGGGGGTGTTTCCCCCTCAGAGCGCGTGTCGTGTCGCGGAGCCCCAAGTTCTCCCCCTCTGGCTGGCTTAGCGCCCGCTGCGTCCTCACAGGTATTACCGGATCGCTGCCTTCGGCTACTACGCCTACAAAATGTGCCCAGAGGATGTTCTCTACAACTGCCTCCCGCTCTACCACTCTGCAGGTAAGCCCCTTCCTCCTCTTCCTCCTCCTCCTCAGTCACCCATCGGCATCCTGAGCCCAGTTGGTTCCCACCCCCTGCCATCCCTGTCTTCCAGGTAACATCATGGGGGTCGGGCAGTGCCTGATCCACGGCCTCACCGTGGTCATCAGGAAGAAGTTCTCAGCCAGTCGCTTCTGGGATGACTGTGTGAAGTACAGATGCACGGTGAGGGCTCCGCGGTCGCGATTCCAGCGCTCAGCTCGAGAACGGCGTGTTGGCTTGTTAATAATCCGGAGATTCACAGAGCCTGGGGGGGTTTGGAGGGTCCTCTGGAGACCCCCAGTCCAACCCCCTGCCAGAGCAGCGCCACCTCGAGCAGGTCACACAGTGTCCAGGCAGGTCTGGGATCTCCCCAGAGAAGGAGACTCCCCCACAGCTGCAGGCAGCCTTGGACTCTCTCCAGCAGCTCCCAGTCTGTCCCAAACTGGGGAGCCCAGCACTGGACACCCAACTCCAGCTGTGGGCTGGGCAGGGCCGAGCAATGAGGGAGGAGAACAGAACCTCCCTGGACCTTCCTGACACCCCCCGGGTCCCATCAGCTGCTTGTCCTGAGGATGTGCTGCTGGGTGCAGAGAGCTCATTGCCCACCGGGACCCCCAGACCCTTCTCCAGCCCCCAGACCCTACTGGTGTCAGGGGTTATTCCTCCCAGGGGCGGAACCCTCTGCTTCTCCATGTCATGTTGCAGCGGGTTCCTCTCTGCCCTGTCCAGACCTTGCTTCTTGTATGGTCAGCAATGTCACCAAGGACAGGCTGTGTCCCCTCCCCGCTGTGTCCCCTCTGATGAGCCTCACTGATGAGCCTGGTTAACCCTTGTTGGTATCGAGGTGCCTTCGACTCCCCAGCGCTGCTTTAGGCACATGGGATTAAGGAAGATTTTTAGGAAAGGGCCTTCATCCAGCCTCCCCCTCCTCCTCTCCCTGTGGCACTGGCTTCTAAACCCCAAGTTTGTGTCCGTCAGCATCACAGCAAAGCTCTGTTGGAACTGAACCACCCCGGGGAGTCTCTGCAGAGGAATCCCCTTGGCTGACAGACATCTGTTTGTGTTTGCATCACGCTGCCTTCTAATTTAAGCCGTTTGCTTCTCCCTTGTGTTTACCTTGCCCTTTCCCCAGCAGCAGTATTTATAGCTGGTAATCAGATCTCCACTCCAACCACGTTCTGCTGGGTTGGGCTGTTGATTTATGATGGACAGCCTGTCCCCCTAATCCCTCCAGGGTCGCCTCTTCTTGCATGTCCCATCATTGGCACTGGGGCATTGCCCGTCCTGGGGAGGTTCCACAGGGCAACGTTGCCTCTTTGCTTATCCCCATGGGGAGAATTCCCAGCTCGAGCTCGTGAAACTTCCCTGTTTATTAGAACACCCGACGTGCGCAGCTCCACGAGCTCCGCTGGCGCCAGCCGCCTCGCAGCCAGCTTCTTCCGGGGCGTTCCAAGGTTGACCCGAACCCTGAGCTGTGTTTTTGTGTTTACTGCTTCAGATTATTCAGTATATCGGGGAAATCTGCAGGTATCTTCTGAACCAGCCGGTCCGAGAGGCCGAAACCCAGCACTGCATCCGGCTGGCGGTGGGCAATGGCCTGAGACCCACCATCTGGGAGGACTTCACCAAACGCTTCCGAATCAAACAGATCGGAGAGTTCTACGGGGCTACGGAGTGTAACTGCAGCGTGGCCAACCTGGATGGAAAGGTGAGGAAGAAGAGGGGTGCTGCTGCGGCTGGGAGAGGTGTAGGGAGAGGGAGGAAGCTCCACTGGCTCCTCCGGGCCTGTTGCGAGGGATGGCGGGGAGGTAAATGGGTAATTACAGGTGGGACACACACAAACCCAGGAAAAAACTCTTAATTTGGGGGTGTTTAGGTTTTTTTTTTTTCTTCTCTTCCTTTGCCAGGTTGGTGCCTGTGGCTTCAACAGCCGGATATTGCCCAATGTTTATCCCATTCGTCTGGTGAAGGTCAACGAGGACACGATGGAGCTGATCCGGGATTCTGGGGGGCTGTGTATCTCCTGCCGCCCAGGTGAGCATTCACCTCAGCAAACCAATGGCAGCTTTTTGTCCTTAAAATCCAAACCAAACCCCAAAACCCCCCAAAACTGACCCCAAATCACAGGAGAATAAACTCCAGCAGGTTTTAGGAGTTCTGTGTGTCGCACGCAGGTTTCGCTTCCAGTTCTTTCCTCCAGAACCAGATCGGTTCAGCAGCCCAACGTCTTTTGGCATGTGCCAAGTTTTAGCTTCTCATGAAATACTCCCTGTGGCCAGCATCACCTTGTGTTCAATCCCGTTCCCACAGGAGAGCCGGGATTGCTGGTCGGTCAGATAAACCAGCGGGATCCGCTGCGCCGGTTCGACGGTTACGTCAGCGAAAGCGCCACCAACAAGAAGATTGCGTACAACGTGCTCCGGAAAGGGGACCAGGCCTACCTTTCAGGTACCCACCGCAGGCTTTCCTTGCGCTATGTAGTCTCCAGGGACCCAAGGCTGGCGTTTTTAGACCCAAATCTGTCACTTTTGAGGGAAATCAATCACCTTAAAGGTCTTTTCCAACCCTAAAAGAGTCTGTGAACAGCTGTGTTGGCGTTGTGAAGTTGGCAGCTGTCGCACTCTGGGCTTAATTTAAAAAAATAAGGTTTTAAAGAGGAAGAGAGAGCTTTCTCTGGGTGTTTTTTCTAATTTCCCTGGGAGGAAACTGGCATGCCTCTGCACAGAGTGTGCTGAGATGGTCCTGAGCACTGCCCAGTCCTGAGGCTGGTTTTGGGTGTCTCCCCATTCCCAGGAGATGTGTTGGTGATGGACGAGCTGGGTTACATGTACTTCAAAGATCGTAGCGGAGACACCTTCCGATGGCGAGGGGAGAACGTCTCCACCACGGAGGTGGAGGGAATGTTGAGTCACATCCTCAACCAGACAGATGTTGCTGTGTATGGAGTGGAAGTACCAGGTAAAACATCGAGTTGGAGCTCAGTAAACCCCCACCAGATCCAGGGGGGAACGGGAAGAAATCGGTGGTCAAACAATGTGGCTGGACATGTTGATTTGGAGGAGCAGGAATAAGACAGCTCCAGTGGCACAATATTTATTTGGCTTTTAAAACAGGGTTTAAAACCAAAGAAAGTTGGGTTTTAGGACCCAAGTAGCAACGACCATTCTGTGGGTGGGACCAGAGGGGTGGAGGAGGGCATAAGGCTGGGTCCAAGTATGTGTTGGGGTCTCTTGGTTGCCTGTGGCAGCACTTTAATTCCACTTCTCACCAGGGTTCTCAGTATTTGGAGCCCGGGAAAAGGAATAACCTGCGCTCACATCAGCTTGAACACTTCCTCCTTCCATGCTCTTCTTTTTCAGGGGTAGAGGGCAAAGCCGGGATGGCAGCAATTGCTGATCCCAAGGCGAAAGTCAACCCCACCGTCCTGTACCAGGAGCTGCAGAAGGTGCTGCCTCCCTATGCCCGGCCTGTCTTCCTCCGGCTCCTACCCCAGGTCGACACCACAGGTACAGGTGATCCAGGGGGAAAAGCTCAGATCCCAACAGAAGGCTTGGAAGTGTTTCCACCCATTTTAGGGTGAAACACCCTCCCAGCGTTGCATGGGGCAGGCACAGAGGTACTGCTAGCATGGAGCTTTTATTTCTCAGCAGTTCTAGCAGGTCTTCTCGCCCACCCACGGTGAGAAGTCCATGTCCTGCACATCCTCTTAAAACCTCCCCACACCAGCATGGTTCCCTATCTTCCAGTTGCTCCGATGCCAAGGGGAGAGAAGCATCTGGTGGGAATGAAACTCCACCTGCCACATTCCTGCTCAAAATGTTTTGTTTCCCCTTTTTTTTTTTTTTGAAGGTACCTTTAAGATTCAGAAAACACGCTTGCAGAGGGAAGGGTTCAACCCCCACCAAACCTCAGATCGCTTGTATTTTCTGGATCTAAAACTGGGGAAATACGTCCCTTTGGATGAACGCCTTTACGAAAGGATCCGCTCCGGGAAAGCCGCTTTGTGATCGCCTCTCTGAGGGGCAACGCCGCCTCGTCGGTGCGGCCGGGGGGAGGCTGCCAGGGAGCCATGCCTTCCCCTGCTCTTGTGCTTAACCCACTTTAGATGATTTATTGTGATGATGACGATGATGATGATTATTTTTTAACCTCGCGGTAGGTGACGTTTTAACGCCCTTAGGGCCCCGGGCCTTGTGAGGACATTAAAGAAACCAGACTTTGATGGGTGCTGTGGTGGAGGGGGGAGTGTGAGGGGGCGTTCACCCTCCGGCGGGGGCGAGAGCTGGTGCTCGGGGGAAGGGGCCGTAAGTGTTCCTGCTTGGTACCGGGGTGGAGCTGGGCGAGCCCGGGGGCGTGGGGGGGGGGGGGGGAAGGCCGGGCCTCGGTGAGGCGGTGGGAGGCCTAGGCTGTGGGTTGCTAGGTAACGGCGCGTCGCGTACGTAACGTCACTTCCTGCGCGCCGCCGCCGCCATGGCCGCTCCAGTTACCGATCCCGGTTGCCGCCGCGTTTCCGTGTTCCCGTCGCCGCAGGAGCTGGGCCCGGCCTTGGCGCAGCTGGTGGCCGAGCGGGCGGCGGCGGCGGCGGAGCAGCGCGGGCGCTTCTCGCTGGGCCTCTCGGGAGGGAGCCTGGTGGAGATCCTCGCCCGGGACCTGCCCCCCGCCGCCGCCGGCCCCGCCGCACCGGCCCGCTGGCTCGTGGCGTTCTGCGACGAGCGGCTGGTGCCTCTCGAGCACCCGGAGAGCACCGCCGGGGCCTACAAGGTGAGCGCGGCCGGGCCGCCTGCCTCCCGCCTCCCTGCGCGCTCCGGAGCCGGCCCCGGCCCCGGCCCCGGCCCGGCCCTGACCGTCCTCCCGCTCGCTCGTCCCCGCAGACCCGGCTGCTGCCCCGGCTGCCCGGCCCCGGGCCGCAGGTGCTGACCCTCACCCCCGGGCTGCCTCCCGCTGCCGCCGCCGTTGACTACGCGGAGAGGCTCCTCCAGGTACCAGCCCCCGGGGGAGGATGGGGAGGGAGGGGCGGGGGTGGCGGGAAGAGTGTTCCCAGCCCCGCTTCCGTCTCGCCGTGCTCTCCGCAGGCTTTCCCGGGTGAGGACGTGCCGGTCTTTGATCTCCTGGTGCTGGGGGTCGGGCCGGATGGACACACCTGCTCCCTCTTCCCCGGCCACGCCCTGCTGCAGGTGAGCTCGGCCCCGGCCTTGGGTTCCAGCCGGGGATCCCGTGGGATGGGATCACCCCCGGCCCTTCAACAGCCACTGCACCAGGCCCCAGCTGGGGGGGAGGGGGGGGTGCTGTGGTTTAGGAAACAGGGACATAAAACCCTTGGGGCAGGGGGCTGGGTTCCCTTCCTTTCACGTTGGGTTTTGGGGTTTCCACGCCCCGGCAGGAGGAAGAGAAGATCGTGGCTGCTATCACCGACTCCCCGAAGCCGCCGCCCGAGCGGGGTAACGCTAACTCTGCCCGTGCTGAACGCCGCGCGGATGGTCGTGTTTGTGGCTACGGGAGAGGGCAAAGCTGCTGTGTTAAAGGTTGGTGCCCAAATTGTTTGTCTTTGGGATGAAAATCCAGCGTGGTTGAGGGCAGAACGAGCCATCGAGGGGCTTTGGTCACCTGCGGAGGAGCTGCGGGTGCGGTTCGCTGTTCACTCCCGCCCATCGCTCAGCCACAACCCGCCCCCCTCTTTCCCCGACAGCGCATTTTGGAAGGTGATGAGGAAAACCCCCTTCCCGCTGCGCGTGTCTGGCCTGGCTCTGGGCAGCTGCGCTGGTTCCTGGACGAGCCGGCGGCCAAGGAGCTGACTCTGCCCCTGGAGAAACATTCCATCCTCTAGAGCCGCCGCGGCGGCACCGCGGCCCCGGCTCCGTGGCCCCGGCTCCGTGACGTTCCGTGAGCTTCCATGACATTCCACATCCCATGGCAGTGCAGAACACGGTTTGGGGGCTGTGGGGGTTATTTTTTATGACTTCTTCCTGGAATACCTGGTGCTCAGCTGGACGCTGGTCCTCCCCATCCTCGTTCTGTCCGTCGGGCAGGTCGGGGTCGCGCACACGGTGACGGTGTCACGCGGTTCCTCGCGCTCGCTGTGACGTGGGGGGTATTAAACGGACCCGTTTCGGCTCCTCTGCTCCTGGTTCTTTACACCCGGCTGCGCTCGACTGTAGAGGAGGGTCCAGAGGAGCAGGGTTGGGGTGTCGCAGTGCCAGTGATGGGACAGGAGGACGGGTCACAGGTTCCCCTGGTCGGTTCGTGGCGTTTGACCTTGTTAATCCCGAGTTTAATCCCGAGTTTAACCCCCTTGGTCCTCGCCTAAACTGCAGCCCCCGGCGCCTCCTCCCTGCCCGGCCTTGACTCCCGGTAGCGGAGGACGCTCCGAGCGCTCGCGGCCTCTCCGGCGCTGCTGAGGCCGAGTCGGGAGAGGGAAACGCTTGAGCGGGGAAACTGAGGCAGGACCGGAGGCTGCGGGGCCGGACCCCGGCCGTAGCGGGCTCGCGCGGGGGGCGTGGCCATGCCGCGCAAGCCCATTGGACGTGTGGCCCTGTGTGGGGTGTGGCCCACGCTGGGGACGTGGCCAGCGAGACCCCCGGCCATAGCGGGCTCTGCACACGGCCGGGGCGTGACCGGGGGGGCGTGGCCACGCGGAGACGCGTTCTCTGGGGGCGTGGCCAGCGAGACCCCCGGCCATAGAGGGTTCTGAGCAAGCCAGGGGGCGGGGCCACTGGGGGCGTGGCCGTGTGGGGACGTGGCCAGCGAGACCCCCGGCCATAGCGGGCTCTGCACACGGCGGGGGGCGTGGCCATGGGCCGTGTGCCCGCTGAGGGGGCGTGGCTAACGAGCCCCCGGCGATAGCTGGTCCCGCACACGGCGGGGCGCGGCCGGAGGGGGCGTGTCCCGGCGCTGGGGCGGGGCCGCGGGCGGCGCACGATGGCGGCGGCGGGGCCGGGGCCGGGGTCGCTCCTCCTGCTGCTGCTGCTGCTGCTGGCGGCGGGGCCGGGGCCGGCCCGCGGGTACTTCCCCGAGGAGCGCTGGAGCCCCGAGTCGGCGCTGCGGCCCCCCGCGGGTGATGGTGGCGCTGGTGGCGCGGAACGCGGCCCACGCCTTGCCCGTCACGCTGGGGGCGCTGGAGCGGCTGCGGCACCCAAAGGACCGCACGGCGCTGTGGTGCGTGGGGCGGGGCGGGACGGGCGGGACGGGGGCACCCCGCGGCCCCGCAGCCCGGGGGGGTAACGCGTGTCCGGCCCCGCAGGGTGGCGGTGGATCACAGCGCCGACAACACGACGGCGCTGCTGCGGGACTGGCTGGTGCGGGGTGCAGGGGCTCTACCACCGCGTGGGAGTGGCGGCCCATGGAGGAACCGCGGTGAGCAGGGCTGGGGGGGGGTGGGGGGGGTGGGTTCCGGGGGGGAGCAAGGCCCGCGGGAGGGGTGACCCTGAGCAGTCCGTCCCCAACCTAAAAGGAGGGGGGGTGGGGGGGGTGTCTGGGCGTGGTCAGAGGTGCCCCGGTTCAGGGGACTGTTCCCCGGGGCGGAGGGAGGGGGGGGGGGGGGGAGCAGGGGGTCTCCCAGGGGGTGTTCCCCGCGGGCAGGAGGGTAGTGAAGCTCCCCCCAACCCCAGGTCGTACCCCGACGAGGAGGGTCCCAAGCACTGGACCCCGTCCCGCTATGAGCATGTGATGAAGCTGCGCCAAGCGGCGCTGGAGTCCGCCCGCGCCATCTGGGCCGACTACGTGCTGGTAAGGGGGTCCCGCTGCCCGGGGGAGGGGGGGAGGGACACGCTTTCCCCTCCATGACCCCTGTTTGACCCGCCCACGGCGCCGTCCCGCTGCAGTTCCTGGATGCTGACAACGTCCTGACCAACCCCGACACGCTGGGGCTGCTCATGGCTGAGAACAAGACGGTGGTGGCCCCCATGCTGGACTCACGTGCTGCCTACTCCAACTTCTGGTGCGGGATGACGGCGCAGGTGAGCGCCCGGCGGGCGCTGGGTGACCCGGGTCCCCTGGGCGCTGGGTGACCCGGGTCCCGTGGCTGCCACATTCTCTAGGTCCTGGGTCCTTGGGGACCTCTGAGTGCTGCATCCCCCTGGGTACTGCATACTCTGCATGCCAGGACATGCGTGTCCCCTGGATGCCAAGTCCCTTGGGTGCTGCATTCCCCAGGTCCCCTGGGTGCCACATCCCCGGGGGTCCCCTGGGTGCTGGGTCGCTGGGGTACCAGCTCTCCCATCCCAGGGCTGAGCCAAACTCCCTCCGGCTTCCCACCCCTGCCAGGGTTACTACCGCCGGACGCCGGCGTACCTGCCGGTGCGGAAGCGGGAGCGCCGGGGCTGCTTCGCCGTGCCCATGGTGCACTCCACCTTCCTGCTGGACCTGCGCAAGGAGGCGTCGCGGGCGCTCGCCTTCTACCCCGCCCCATCCCGACTACACCTGGGCCTTCGACGACATCATCGTCTTCTCCTTCTCCTGCCGCCGGGCGGGTGAGGGGGCCGGGGAGGAGGCTTCGGGGGCTGGGGCGGGGGCTGCGAGTGCCGGGAGGGGGCTGCGGGGGCTGGGGAGGGGGCTTTGGGTGCCGGGGAGGGGGCTGTGGGGGCCAGGGAGGGGGCTGCAGGGACCAGGAGGGGACTTCGGGTGCCAGGAGGGGGCTGCGAGTGCCAGGGCGGGGGCTTTGGGTGCCGGGGAGGGGGGCTGCGGGGACCAGGAAGGGGCTTCGGGTGCCAGGAGGGGGCTGCAGGTGCCAGGAGGGGTTGCCGGTGCCTTGGGCTGTCTTTAGCTGTGTCTATTCCTGTCCTTGGCCTTATTTTGGGCTGACATCAGGGCTAGCTTTGGGTCCTTCCCCTTGGCTTTAGGCTGGCTGGAGCCTGAGTTTAAGCCCGGCCTAACTGGGTCTGGTTTGTGTCCCAGAGGTGCAGATGTTCGTGTGTAACCGGGAGGTGTACGGCTTCCTGCCCGTGCCGCTGCGGGCGCACAGCACCCTGCGCGACGAGGCCGAGAGCTTCCTGCACGTCCAGCTGGAGATCATGGGTGAGCGGCAGCACCCTGCCCCCCCCTTCCACGCGGCAGGTCCCCCCCATTCCCCTTCCCCCCCCTTTTCCCTCCCCACGCTGCTGGACACACACAAAGGGCCCCTTTGAGGAGCAGGGATGGAAAAATCCCGGGCGGCTGCAGGGTGTGGAGGCACCACGGGTGGTTCTGGATGGGGGCAGGGAGGGGGTGGTGTGTCCGTCTGTCCCGTCCTGTCTGTCCTGTCCTGTCCCATCCATCCCAGGGGCTGCAGCTGATGGTGTCTCTCTCTGCTCTCCCCTCCTCCCAGTGAAGCACCCACCAGCGGAGCGTCGCCCCATGTCTGGGTCCCCCCAAGGTCCCTGACAAGATGGGCTTCGACGAGGTGAGCGCACAGGCAGGGGGGGGTGTCGGGGTGCTGCCCCTCAGCCTGGCAGGTTGGGGGGGGCGGGGAGGGGGGAATCCCTTTTTTGGGGTGGAGGGGGCTTTTCCCTTCTGTTGGGGGCCGGTAGTTTTGCCTTTCTGAATTTTAGGGCACTTCCCCCCCTCTCCTGCAGTTTCAGGTTGGGTTTTGCTTTTTCCCTTCTGAATTTTTGGGGGGAGGGATCCCCCTTTTTTCATTTTTGGGGTGGGGTGTTTTTTTTTTCCCCCCCCCTTACAAATTTTGGGGTGCTTTTCCCCTTCTCTTCTGATTTATCAGGCTGGTTTTCACCCTGAATTTTGTCTCTTCTCTCCCCCACTGCCCCCCTTTCCATCCCTCCTGCTTTTTGGGGTCTGTCCCCTTCCCCCTGGAGTTTGGCTCGTTGCGCCCCCCCACTGTGCCTTGGGGTTCCCCCCAGCCCATTTCTCTGGATTTGGGGGTTCCCCTCCCCAGTTCTCTTGCTCTGAGGAAGGTTGAATGTGGGGTTTAATTTTGGGGGTGTCCCCTGTTTCCCCTCAGGTTTTCATGATTAACCTGAAGCGCCGTGCAGACCGGCGCCAGCGGATGCTGCGCTCGCTCCACGAGCAGGAGATCGCCTGCAAGGTGGTGGAGGCTGTGGACGGCAAGTGGGTCCCAACCCCTCCCCCCCCCCCCCAAAAACCCTCAGGAGGGGACACCGTGTTGGTTGGGGGGGTGGGGGAGCGGGGCTCAGCCCTGGGACAGGGTCCCACAGCGGAGCCGCTCTCGGCAGAGCCCTGAACAGCAGCGAGGTGGAGGCGCTGGGCATCCGGATGCTGCCGGGTACAAGGACCCCTACCACGGGCGGGCCCCTCACCCGGGGGAGCTGGGCTGCTTCCTCAGCCACTACCGCGTCTGGCAGGAGGTGAGCAGAGCTGGGGGGGGGGGGGGGGCAAGGAGCTGTCAGAGGGGTTATGAGGCTACTGGGGGAGGGTTTAGGGGGCTGTTGGGGGGGGGTTAGGAAGCTGCTGGGTGGGGTTTTTTGGGGCTGCTGGGGGATGTTGAGGTTCCTGAGGGTTTAGAGGGCTGCTGGAGGGTGTGTGTGGTGGTGGTGAAGGGGTTATGGAGCTGCTGGCGGGGGGGTTGGGGCTCCTGAGGGTGTTATAGGGCTGCTGGGGGGGGTGGGTTACAGCATCATGTGGTCCCAGAGGGGTGAGGAAGGACCTGGGTGCTGGGCAGTAACAAGGGGGAAGGTCCCTGATCCCAAGGGGCTGGGATAGGGCTTGTCCCTGATCCGGGGCAGGGGGGGGTGGTGGTGTTGGGGGGGTTGTTGAGCCCCTCCCGTCTGTCCGTCTGTCCCGTCCGTGGGCGCCGCAGATCGCGGGCCGGGGGCTGGGCCGCTCGCTGGTGTTCGAGGACGATCTGCGCTTTGAGATCTTCTTCAAGCGGCGCCTGATGAACCTGATGAGGGACCTGGAGGCGTCGGGCATCGCCTGGGGACCTGATGTGAGCCCCACAACCGCCCCCTCCCCTGGCTAATTAACGCCGGCCGTTAATCACCCTCACCGGGGCGACCCCCCTGCCCCCCCCTCTCCCCCCCTCTCCCCCCCCAGTTACATCGGGAGGAAGCGGATGGCAGGTGGAGCGGCCGGAGCGCGCGGTGCCGGGCGTGCGGAACCTGGTGGAGGCCGATTACTCCTACTGGACCCTGGGCTACGTCCTGTCGCTGCGCGGGGCCCGGCGGGCTGCTGGCGGCAGAGCCCCTGGGCAAGATGCTGCCGGTCGACGAGTTCCTGCCCATCATGTTCGACAAGCACCCGCTGTGAGCAGGGGAGAGGGGCCCTGGCCTGCTCCCTCCCATCCCAGCTCCCTCCCTCCTCTCCCTTCTCACTCCCCGCCAGTGCTGTTCTGCCCCATCCCATCCCATCCCCATCCCCATCCCATCCCCATCCCATCCCCATCCCATCCCATCCCATCCCATCCCATTCCATCCCATCCCATCCTTTCTTGTCCTGTTCCCTCCCTCCCGTCCTATCTGGTCCCACCCTGTCCCATCCCTCTCTCTCCTGTCCCACTCCCTCCATCCCATCCTGTTCCCTCCCATTCTGCTCCCTCCTGTCCCCCTCCCACTCCATCCATCCCTCTCCCTCCTCTTCCCTCTCCCTCCTCTTCCCTTTCCCTCCCTCTTGCTCCATCCCATTGCATCCTGCTCTCTCCCTCCCATCCCTCTCCCCTCCCATCCCCATCTATCCTGTTCCCATCCCGTTCCCATCCCGTTCCCCCTCCCTCCCATCCCATCCCCTTCCCTCCCTGCTCCCTCCTCTCCCACCCCATCCCCTCCCCACCCCCATCCCCACCCCCCCCAACGCCCCCCCCTGTCCCCCCAGGCCCGAGTACAGCCGTCACTTCCCGCACCGGGACCTGGTGGCCTTCTCAGCGGAGCCGCTGCTGCTCTTCCCCACCCACTACACGGGCGACGCCGGGTACGTCAGCGACACCGAGACCTCGGGGCCCTGGGACGCAGCCGCCGACGCCCCCCCGCCCCGCGCCCCCCTCCCCCAAAGCCCGGGAGCAGCAGGAGCTGCGGCGGGAGGCGCGGAACGCGGGACGTGCTGGGCTCCCCCCTCGACAGCACCGCCAGGGACGAGCTATGACGGGGGGCTGGGGGGTCTGGGGGGGGGTTTGGGAGGTCGGGGAGGGGGGGGGGGGGTCGAGGGGGCACAAGCACCGTTTGGAAATCCAATCTGGTTTATTTTTAGCTCTGGGGTCCGAGTGGTGGCAGCGGCGTCACACGCGGCCGGACGCCCCCCGGCAGGGCTGGGGGGCCCCCCCGGCTCAGTCACAGTTGTTGGAGGGGGGGGGGGGGTGTTGTGTTACCCTCCACGTTGTCATGTCATTTCCTTCCCCCCCCCTCCTAAAATTCCCCTCCTGAAGGGGAGTGGGGGGGTCCCCTGAGGTCCTGGCAGCTCCCGGTGGGCTGTGGGAGAGGGAAACTGAGGCAGGGGGTGGGTTGTGACACCCCTCCTAAGGATTAGGGGAGGGGGGGAGGGGATTGGGGGGGTGGGGAAGGGAATTGGGGAGGGGGGAATGGGGGGGTTACCGGGTGTCAGAGCTCGTCGTGGTCCTCGTGGGCGGGGGGGGCCTGACACGCCGCCGGTGTCACCAGCTCCATCAGGTACTCGCAGCGACTGGGCTCCGTGGTGGATGTCACAGCCGTCCTCCGTCCCGCACGTCAGCTTCACCTGGGGGGGTTTGGGGGGTGTAAAATCAGCCCCGGGGGGGTGGTTTAGGGTGTCCAGGGGGGGTCCCGGGGGTCCCCTCACCGTGGTGGAGCGGTTGGGGCCCTGCCAGCAGCCCGTCCCCGTGCTCGTACTTCATGGCGCTGAAGCGATCGTTTTCGGGGCCGGCCCAGGAGCCCCAAGTCCTGGGAGGGGGGGGGGACAATGAGGGGGGGGCACACACAGACAGGACGGGGGGGGGGGGGGGGGGGGGGGAGAAAGGGGGGGTGCCAGGGGGGTCTCTCACCCCAGGTTGGTCTCGGCGCCACCGTGTTTGGGCTTCTGGGAGACGCGTTTGAAGGGGCAGAGGCGGGGTAGATGTACCTTGGGGGGGGGGGGAAAGAGGGGGGGTCACAGGGGGGTTGGAGCCACGTCCCGTGTGTTGTATGTCCGTCCCCCCCCCCCCCAAATCAAAGCGCCCCCCTCCTCACTCGCTGGTGCTGAGCTCGTAGCACTGGCTGTACAGGTAGGAGAACTCGCCCTCGGGGGCCGAAGTCCATGGCCAGCTCCTGCTCCAGGGCCCTACGGGGGGGTCACAAGGTTGGGGAGGGGGAAATAACCCCCCCCAGCCCCGGGGAAACTGAGGCAGGGGGCACCGTGTCCCCTTGTCCCCACACCTGATGGATTCCTCGGTCTCCTTCAGCTCTCGCTCGGCCGCCTCCAGCTCCTCCCGGCCCTGCTGGGCAGCTGGGGGGGGGGGCAGGGATCAGGGGGGGTCACACACACACACCCCACACACCCCCCCCAGACCCTCCCAGTGCCCCCCCCCCCCCCCAGCCCCTCCCCTCCTCCTACCATCGATCAGGGCCTGAGTGGCATCATCGAAGGGGAGGGGTGGCTCCTCTGGCTCCTTCTCCTCAGGGGGTGGGGGGGGGCACCTGGGGGGGCAGCAGGATCAGAAAGGGGGGGGGTCTCTGACCCCCCTCACCCCCCCCCCCCCCCCCCCCAGCTCCCTGTGCAGCCCCCCAACACCCACCTTCAGCTCCTCCTCGGGGCCTTCCCCATCCTCCTCCTCCTCCTCCTCCTCTTCTTCAGGCTCTTCCTCCTCCTCCTCCCCAGGGGGGGGCTCCCTCCAGGGGGGGCTCCGGGTGGGGTGGGGGGGGCTCAGCTTGGCCCTGGGAGGGGGGGAGTTTAAAGTGGCACCCACCCCCATGGGGGGAGCAAAGCCCAGACCCCCCCATCACCCCCACACCCGGTTTCCCGAATTTCCCAGCCCCCCTCGACCTGGATTTTCCACCCTCCCCAGCACCCCCCCCATCCCGAATTCACCACCCCCCCCCGGTCCCCCCCCAGCACCCACCCGGGGCCGGTACCGGTCCTTGATGCTGGGCCCAGAGCCGGTCACGGAAGGCGGCAGCATCCACCGGCTCCACGTCACCCAGCAGCACCTGGGGGGGGGACACGGGGGGGGGGTTTCACCTTCCTGGAGCCCCCCCAGGTGCTGGGGGGGGGTCTCAGGGGGGTCCCTGCTCCCACCTGGGCCTCGTCCTCGGAGACGCTGCCGTCCCCGTCGGTGTCCAGCTCAGGGCGCAGGCGCAGCTCTGCCGCTGTCACCCTGGGGCGGGGGTGGGGGGCAGGGGGAGGAGGGGGTGTGAGGGGGTGCTGGGTGCCCCCCCCCCATCACTTCCCCCCCACCCCTCAACTCACCGCCCGTCCCCGTCCCCGTCCAGCTCCGCGAACGCCTCGTCCGCCCGCGCTGCCTCCTGCGCCGCCGCCGCCCGCCGCGCGCTGCTCTGGGGGGGGGAAGGGGGGGGGCTCTGGGGGGGGAGCACAAACCCAGCCCCCCCCCCCCCATTGCACCACCCACATCCCCCAGAACTCTCATAACTCCCCCAGGACCCCTCCTACCCACCCCCCCGCCAAGCACACCCAGGGGGTGGGATGATCCCGGGGCACCCTGGTTCACCCCATTTCTTGTGCCCCCCCCCTCCCCCCGGTGCCCCCCCCCCTCACCGTCCCAGCGCCGCCGCTGCTCGTCCCTCGCCGCCTTCTCGGGCCCCTCAGCCGCCTCCTTGGCCGCCCGCAGGGTCCCCACGCGCTGCTCCAGCCCCCGCCGGGTCTCCTGCAGCCCCTCCAGCCGGCCTGGGGGGGGGGAAATAGGGGGGGTCCACCCCTGGGACCCTTGTGCCACCCCCCACATCCCCTGCCCCGACCCCTCTCACCTCCCCAGGGCCCCCCATAAACCCCCCCAGTACCTGCTCACCTCCTGTGCCCCCCCCCATCCCCCACACAACCCCATATGCCCCCCAGGACCCCTCCCCAAACCTGGGCATCCCTGTTGTTCCCCCCCCCCCCCATTACCCTCTCCAGTCCCTGAACAGCCGGGCCCCCCCACCCCCTGTGCCCCCCCACCCCCTGTGCCCCCCCAGTACCCCACACATCCCTCACCCCCCCAGTACCCGCTTACTCCCCTGCCATCCTGTACCACCACCCCCCCCCAGTACCCCCCCCCACCCATCCGCCCCCTCCCCCACCCCCCCAGTACCTGTGCCTCCCCCCCCCCCCCCCGCCCCCGGTATCACCTCCCCCCCGCCCCCCATCCTCCCCCGGTCATCCCATCCCGTGTCCATCCTTCCCCCTCCCCCCGCCCGCCCCCGCCCCCGGTACCCCGCCCCCCCCCCAGCCCCCCGCCCCCCCCCGCCCCGTACCTGCGCCTCCCGCCGCCCGGCCGCCGCCTCCCGCGCCAGGCGCTGCCGCAGCCCGAACCCCTCCCGGGCCACCCGGGCCCGTTGCTGCTGCTGCTCCCGCTCCCGCCGGCCCCGCTCCCTGCACGGCCCCGTTCAGCGCCGACCGGACCCCCCCGGGAACCCCCCCCGCCACCTCCCACCCCCGCGGGACCCCGGGCACACCCCCAGCCCGGGGCTCCCCGGGTGCCCCAGCCCCCCCCGGGTACCGAACCCACACCCCCTGCCCCCCCCCCAGCCCCCCGGTACCGAACCCCCACCCCCTGCCCCCCCCCAGCCCCCCCGGTACCGAAACCTCCCTCCCGGACCCCCACCCCAGCCCCCCCGGTACGGAACCCCTGCAACCCCCCCCCCCCAGCCCCCCGGTACCGACCCCCCCACCCCTCCCCAGCCCCCCGTAATCCCCGTGTGTGCCCCCCCCTCCCAGTACCACCTCCGACCCCCCCCCCCCAGCTCCCTGGTACCACCCAATCCAGTCCCCCCTCCCCAGCCCACTGGTACCACCCCACCCCCCCCAGCCCCCCACCCCCGTGTCCACCCCCCCCAGCCCCCACCTGCAGGTGTTCTCACAGGTCACCCCACTCTCGTACTCATCGGTGCCGTCACAGCAGTCTGGGGGGGGTGGGGGGGCTGTCAGCACCCTGGGGACCCCCCCGCGCCCCCAATCACCCCCCCCCAAGGGACCTTCCACCCCCAATTCCCTCCCCCAACCCCTTCCAATACCCCCCCAAACCCCTCCAAGGCCCCCAGGGCCGCCCCAAACCCTCCCAAGGGACCCCCCAAGACCCCCCCAGGGACCTCCCCTCCCCCCCCTCTCTCCGATCCGACCCCCCCCCCCCCCCAGATTCCACCCCCCCCACCGCAGACTCCGTCGTTGACGTGCGCCGCCGGGATGTCCCGGGGCCGGTACCCCGGCGGTTGGTG